>CM077649.1:49325000-49492500 GCA_039707465.1 Rhabdophis nuchalis
AGAGGTTAGAAAATATTACTATTAGTTTACAGACAACATAATAGCCATAGGAAGGACAGCAAACATTTTAGAGGATCGTGGTGAACTTGAAAATTGAGCAAAAGACCCTGGAAAATGGAGCAAAAGACCCTCAAGCAATTTCAACTAAACTTGGTACACAAGTGACTTACTCTCTGGAAACAAATACTGTGGGGGTAAGACACCCATAACACCCCTTGCGGGGGGGTGTTTTGTTACGATACAGCCTGTTGTGCCTTAAAATGGCTTCTAAGGTACAGTGCAGTGGAGTTGCCATAGCAATGGCTACACAGTATTCCACAGGGGGACTCCCTTTGGTAAGGGGGGAAAATCCAACATTAGAAATTACATCTGGTCCGGACATTTCCCCCTATAAATAAATACCCAGGCAACGCTGGGTTATCAGCACTAGTATGTAATACAAATAGAATGGCTTCTGCCAAGAACATTGGAAAACTAAGTTTCATCTTTGACTGAGGGAAACTCAGTGACATCTGGTTTAAGCTATGTACATTGTATGTTTCTTCAGATGAGAGACGTCCTTCAAGAATGATTACCCAGTCACCTTCAAGGCAAATTTAGTATTACAGGTAATTGTACCCTTGTCTCTATTCTATTCCAGATGAATAGAATTCCATGGCTGGAGAAATGTGATACTCTTTGAAACTCAACCTCACTTGGCTGAGGCGAAGCTACAGTTTAGGATTTCTAGAGTTATAGTAAGAAGTCACCATGCTTTCCTAAATGAATTGAAATCTCCAGTGAATTCCAAGCAAGAAACGAAACAGAGTAAGCTTTAAAAATTGCTGGAAAACAAGCATGGTTCTGAAAACCTGGTGGTGGTGGTGGTGGTGGGGGACAATGTTCAAAATCAGAAAGGATAAGAACAAGGAATTGGAAAACCAGACATCAATTAGTTTATATATATTATCAAGCAGCATTTCTGTTAGGGGAAAAATATTATCATTACTAGCAGAGGTAAAATGTTTGCCAAGAACTTGTGTCAGACCCAAATCTCTTTTTATGATTGATTAATTAATAAACTTGATAGACCAAGGGAATGTTGTACATACAATGTACCTTGGTCTTAAGTAAAAAATCTGACAAGAAGGTCATCAGCTCCAAGACTGCAGTCTATTGAAAATTTGGAAACCGAGAGACTCTTAGTAAGGAATACATTGCTTGCAGTTAGGGGGGGAAACGAGCATGAAAACTGGAAAAAGTGATGTGTATTTTCTGAGAAGAATAAATACTCTTGGGACTGTACAAAAATTAGAATAGAATAGAATAGAATAGAATAACTTTATTGGCACTTTGAATGTACATTAATTGGCATACATTATAATGAAATTTTGTTTCATACACCACTCATACAGTCACCACCTCCAATAAGTAAGTAAATAAGTAAGTAAGTAAGTAAGTAAGTAAGTAAGTAAGTAAGTAAGTAAGTAAGTAAGTAAGTAAATAAATAAAGTGACTTATGTCAATTTTTCACACTTATATCTGTTTCAACATCCCCCGTGGTCTTGTGAACAAATTCAGACCCTTGCGAATGGACATGTATTTACGACAGTGGCAGTACTGTGGTCATGTGATTCCCTTTTGTGATCTTCCGCCAAGCAAACTCAATGGGGAAGCCAGATTCATTTTACAACCATGTTACTAACTTAACAACTGCAGTGATTCACTTAGCAACTAAGGCAAGAAAGGTCTTGAAATGGAGCAAAACTCACTTCACGACTGCCTTGTTTAGCAACAGAAATGTTGGGCTCAGTTGTGGTTGTACGTTGAGGACTACCTGTTATAAGAAACAAACAATTAAATAAACTTATAATAATAGTGGGAAAATGAGGGCATATTAGGAACTGTTAAAATCCAAGGCTCTTGAAGATCATTTTTTTCTTTTCTTTTTTTTAAAAATTAAAAAAATATTTACAAACGTGTAAAATACACTCACACAAAACTTAGACATACACTACATTTACACCATACAATACGAACAGGAACTTCCTGTTCTTTCTAATAGCAATTGTCAATCGAAGCCGCTCATCTTATATTGTTTTCCCTTCTGTTATATTTCATTTGGATTTCACCATTCTAAAACCTCTTATTTTACTCATAACTACTATTTTTAAGTTTTGCTGTATTCCTTCATTGGTTCTTGTTTCTTTCCTCCATCCACCTATACCATTTATCCCATATCTGGTAGAATTCTGATTCTTCTTTTCCCTGGAGATCATTTTTTTTTCATTCACCTTTTGTAGATGAAAGTACTGCATTATGGACAGCAGGATGGTAGCATTGGATTTTGGCAGATATCTTTGAATGAAAATAGTTCAAAGCTGTGTACATTTAATACACATTTTGACAGATATAGATTTGAAAGATTGCCGTTCGGTAATTCATTTGCTTCTAGACTTTCTTGGATAACTCTACACTGGCTCATTGTGAAGATATGTGAATATGTGAAGATATATTAATGGGGGGGGGGGGGAGATAAAAGAATAAAATAAAAATAAAGTATCAGCCAGTTTGGCGTCATAGTTGGGTTGCTGGCTAGAAACCAGGAGGCTGATAACAAAAAATGTAAAATATTTTAAGAAGTATGCTGATTGTGAGTCATGATGACATTATTAAAATGGCTACTGTTTCTCTTGACACTATTGCTAGAGGCTTGGGAACAGTAATGCTTCTTTTTAAAAAACGATTACAATTACAATTGTATTAAAAATTAATACAAATTAAAAAGACTAAAAGAATCAAAAAGAAAATGCAGAAAAAATAGAAAGCAAAAATTAAAAAGAAATGTAGTTTTCAAATATAGTTTAATCAATCAATCATATATTGTTATAACATATATTATACACTGTTTGTATAGCTTCTCACTTAATCACAAGTATAAACAATTTTAGGAGCTTATCCTCTTCTCTTAAAATAAAACAAATAATATGTTCTTTTCCATATCCCATCAACAAATCCTAAACGTTTGTCATTTCAGTCCTGATCAGTAAAAATACATTAAGGGTTACCATGGATAACAACATATTTATTTTAATAATAATCAAATAAACTAACTTTATATTTCTTCCTTTTACTCTTATCTATCTTGGTTTTCAGTTCCTTCAAATAATGGCTTGGAACAGCAGTGGGATTCACTTACCTTCCCAACCGGTTCGCAAATGTGAGGGCATGCGCTGCATCGGCGCATGCACACCACCTTCTGCACATGCACAGTGCTCAGGTATTACGTTGAAGAGGGTGGGGCGAAGCCTCCCGCAGCTGCTGCTATCGGTTCACATGAAGCGGAGAGAACTGGCTGAATACCACCTCTGGTGTGGAACTTTCTTTCTTTTCATTTGTCTCTTCTAACAAATTTCTTCAAAGCGTTAACAAGCCTGTTTCATAAATCCAATACAGGAAAATTATTATGGACACTCTCTTGGTTTGTTATTTTTATATTCCTTTTAATTATTAAGACATAAACCCCTTCCATTTTTATATCCTGTGCAGTATCATTTTCCCACATTCTAAAATCAATTTTCAAATCAGTATTTTCCAGTAAAACGTGTTCTTCTTCCATGTTATATTTTAAACACAGGCACTCATTCTTCCGGTTTCTGGTGCACATGTGCACGTGAAGACCAGCTGGCTGGTGCCCATGCACATGCCGGAAGCCAGAAGAACAGCCACCCAGTGCTCATGCACATGCCAGGAAGATGATCTTCCAGTTTCTGGCACCTGCATTTACACCAGACACCTGGTCTTCTGGTTTCTGGCATGCATGCACATGTGAAGACCAGCTGGCTGGTGCCTATGCATGTACCAGAAACTGGAAAGCAACCGCCCGATGCGCATGTGTATGCTGGGTAGATGATCTTCCATTTTCCGGCATGCACATGCACACAAGCCACCTGGTCTTCTGGTTTCTGGTGTGCATGCACAGACAAAGACCAACTAGCAAGTGCGCATGCATGCCCTGGAAACTGGAATATCATCTTCCCGGCACACACATGTGCATCAGGCAACACTAGGGGGCTTCTCTTTCAGGACACACATGCATGTGAAGACCAGCTTGCCAGCATGCTGGAACCTGGAAGAGCAACGGGTGATGCCTCATGTCATCACCCAGAGAGATGGGTCTGCATGCCACTTCCAGCACATGTATCATAGGTTCGCCATCACTGATGGTGATGCCTCATCTCCCAGAACTCTAAACCCACCAGAGACCATTGTCTTATGTCTCCTCATGAGGATCAACTGTCTGGGAGCACTTGTGTGCAATCTCAAGTCTTTCCTTGTCTAAATGCACAGGTACAGTATAGGTGGTACCTTGCTCAATAGTAGTAATTGTGAGAGGGATCTTGGAATCCTAGTGGACAACCCTTTAAATATGAGCCAGGAGTGTGCAGAAGCTGCCAAAAAAGCCAACACAATTCTAGGCTGCATAAACAGAGGGATAGAATCAAGATCACGTGAAGTGTTAATGCCACTTTATAATGCCTTGGTAAGGCCATACTTGGAATACTGAATTCAGTTTTGGTCGCCACAATGTAGAAAAGATGTGGAGACTCTAGAAAGAGTGCAGAGAAGAGCAACAAAGATGATTAGGGGACTGGAGGCTAAAACATATGAGGAACGGGTACAGGAACTGGGAATGTCTAGTTTAATGAAAAGAAGGACTAGGGGAGACATGATAGCAGTCTTCCGATATCTCAGGGGTTGCCACAAAGAAGAGGGAGTCAAACTATTCTCCAAAGCACCTGAGGGCAGAACAAGAAGCAATGGGTGGAAACTAATCAAGGAGAGAAGCAACTTAGAAATGAGGAGAAATTTCCTGACAGTTAGAACAATTAACCAGTGGAACAGAAGTTGCCTCCAGAAGTTGTGAATGCCCCAACACTGGAAGTCTTTAAGAAGATGTTGGATAGCCATTTGCCTGAAATGGTATAGGGTTTCCTGCCTAGGCAGGGGGTTGGACTAGAAGACCTCCAAGGTCCCTTCCAACTGTATTGTATTTGTATTTGTATTTGTATTTGTATTTGTATTGTATTGTATTGTATTGTATTGTATTGTATTGTATTGTATTGTATTGTATTGTATTGTATTGTATTGTATTGTATAAAGAGGAATCATGAAGAGCCAGTCCGTTTGCCAACTCTTCATTCTGTTTGGTCATTTGTTCCTCTTCCAATGTAGCCATCTTCAGTTTACCATTTCTTCTCCAATAGTCCAGAACAGTAATACTTTAACAGAGGCATATTTTCTAAAATTGTGACAAGTATATAATACATAATTCATACAAGTAGAATGAACCTCAAACTGAAAAGGAAATGTCAGCCATTGTGTTCTTTGTATACATTTTCATCAATACGTTTATGGAAAGATAGCAGACACATGGATCTGCTTAAAAGTCTTTAAAAAAAACACCAACCCCAATATATAGTGTCCTTCCTATGATTCAGGAGTTGTTGCAGAAATAACAGCTTTATGTTACTTATAGACCAGGGAGGGAATGAGTAATAGACAACACATTGTCCAGAACCCAACTAATACAGGAGGAATGAGTGATGCTGAAGAAATCAAAATAGTAAGTTTTATGAACCTTTATTTGTCCACTATTGATTCTAAATTTAGCCTTCAAGGATATTATGGATATAGCACTTTATAGCTCCTGTAATATATTATTTTTAATAGATGGTTCCAGAAAAGAATAACATTCTAAAGTGAGATCTTACTGGAATTAGAGAGAAGAGTAAAGTGCTTACAGGGACTTAGTTTTTAAGAATGATCATAAAAATCAGGAGTTGGATTTTCCTGAGTTCCTGAAGCAGTCCTAGTGAGTTGCGTTTTATTACTTGGAACAACTGGAAAAGCTGTTGGAGAAGTACTGGTGCTGGAGAAGACTCCTGCGAGTCCCTTGGACTGCAAGGCGATCAAACTGGTCAGTCCTAGAGGAGATCAACCCTGACCACTCTTTAGAAGGCCAGATCCTGAAGAGGAAACTCAAATGTTTTGGCCACCTAATGAAAAGGAAGGACTCACTGGAGAAGAGCCTCATGCTGGGAAAGACTGAGGGCAAAAGAAGAAGGGGACAGCAGAGAATGAGGTGGCTGGGTGGAGTCACCAAAGCAGTAGGCGTGAGCTTAAATGGACTCCAGAGGATGGTAGAGGACACAAAGGCCTAGAGGAACTTTGTCCATGGGGTCGTGATAGGTCGGACAAAGCTTTGCAACTAACAACAACAACTTGGAACAGCCAGCTGTCTTCACCCGAGTAGTTTGATCCAAAATACAAATTAGCAGTCACTGTTTGAAGTTGTCTGAATCTCTCCTTCCAGGAAAATAATGCTTTCAGGAAGGAACGCAGATAATGAACCCAGGGACCCTAATTTTTTGTCCCTTCGAACTGTTGAAGGACTCATCTGTTATTGACCTTCACAAGCCAGAACTCTGTTTACAAAGTACAAAGGAAAAGCTACAGTCCCTTCTTGCTTCATTTCAGGGACAATCTTTCTGTTTTGTTCCCCATTTCAAAGTTAAGTGCTGTCTACATAAAAAGAAGTATTGCCCTTTAACATATGTAGCATGTTTGAATGCTGCTTCTTGTAAATGACTCTCTTTGTGGGCTTTCTTACTGTGGCAAGAGACAAATGACTTTTTTCCTGCCCTTTCCTATAGCTGAGTACTGTATAAAGTATTTTTTTTTAAATCCCATTTCCCAAGCTGCTTTCTCAACTCAGTGGCTTTCTTTCATTGAATTGACTAATTCTCACAGATTTATATTGCTTATTATATGCTAGCATCAAATCTTAGCTTTAAATATTATATGCGCTGCATACAGCGCACACACACACACAGATATAGACATATATATGTAAGCACAAGTGCAAGACATAGATATAGATATATAGATATATAGATATATAGATATAGATATATCAGAAGTGGGTTCCAGCTGCCGCTACTGCCGGTTCGCCTAGGGACACACCACATGCTTGATGCCTGCTGCAGATGCATGCACAATGCAACAAAAATTGCTCTGCACATGCACAGAAGGCAAAAACAAGATGGCCTATGGTGCTGCCAAGAGAATAAGTTTGGGGGGGCGTGGCAGTTGCTACTAGTTCCAGTGACCCAGGCCGCCAAGTTACTAATGGTTCCTGTTCCGATGTAATATAATATAATATAATGCAATGCAATGCAATTATGTGTGTGTGTGTGTGTGTGTGTGTGTTAGGTTTTTTGAGCTGATTAATAAATAAATCAAAGATAAATCATACATATATATATGTTGTGTCACAGCTGATCAAGGAAGAGAACCTGTGACTTAGTAGCAATTACAACTGCCTAATGTATAATACTTCCAGGTTCAAATCCCAGTAAGGATGTGGCTAGCTGATGACAGCTAAATAGCTTGAAATAGATCTATATTAGTCTCCCTTTATTTATTTATCAGCACAAAAACATAACACACACACACATCTATATCTATATATTTATATCTATATCTATATATATGTTTTCGTAGATTTTCATGGGTGTAAATTTGCCACTTCAAAATCTTGCTGCATCTTATACTCCGAAAAATACAGTGTGTGTGTGTGTGTGCGTGTGTGTGTGTGTGCATGTACACACACTTAGTTTCAAATATAGCTGCATCTCCTTATCCCTGTCCTTACCCCAACCCCATCTCCATCTCCATCTTGATCTCCATCTCCAAGATCTTTAAACAAACATAAGTGAAGTATATCAAATACCGGTCTTGCAAAGAGCTAAGGAAGGCTCTGTTACTGATCTGTACACATCTGAAAAGCTTTCATGTACAAGAAGAGGCACCTGTTCTTAGTTGAAAGCAAGGAAAGACCAAGGAGTTGTGTCAATCTGTCATGGAGAATGTTTAAGATGGTGAAGGGGTAGATTTGAAAAAAGTGCCAAACACCATTCCCACCTTTTCCTTTTAATTCAACTGCTGAAAACACGTAGCATATTTCCACTTAACCTTTGCAAGTGCAATTTAGAGCTTCTCATCAGTGTAAACAGTTTTCTCCCTCTCCTTCTTTCTGATAAGACAGGACATCAAAAGGAACATTTTCCCCGACCTCAAATTTTCATCTCTAGTGAACTCTAAGTAAGTACCATACATGAGCATATTACTATAAAAACACAGCCTATGTGTGTTTTGTTCTAATTCTATCCCTAACCTCTCTTTCTAATCCTAGAGTTAGGACAACACAGGTATTAGTGGCACATTGTGGAACATTGACTTGAAGATTGGTTGCTATTTAACAAAATAAAATTCAATGGTGAAAAAAGTAATGGTCTACATTTAGACAAGAAAAACAAAATGCACAGGTACAGTATAGGTGGTACCTTACAATAATACAATAGCAGAGTTGGAAGGTATCTTGGAGGTCATCTAGTCCAACAGGTACAGTATATGTGGTTCCTTGTTTAATAGTAGTAAATCTGAGGGGGATCTTGGAGTCCTAGTGAACAACAATTTAAATAGGAGCCAGCAGTGTGCAGCAGCTGCCAAAAAAGCCAACACAGTTCTAGGCTGCATACACAGAGGGATAGAATCAAGATCACGTGAAGGGTTAATACCACATTATAATGCCTTGGTAAGGCCACACTTGGAATATGGCATCCAGTTTTGGTCGCCATAATGTAAAAAAGATGTGGAGACTCTAGAAAGAGTGCAGAGAAGAGCAACAAAGAAGATTAGGGGATTGGAGGCTAAAACATATGAGGAACGATTGCAGGAACTGGGTATGTCTAGTTTAATGAAAAGAAGGACTGGGGAGACATGATAGCAGTCTTCCAATATCTCAGGGGTTGCCACAAAGAAGAGGGAGTCAAGCTATTCTCCATAGCACCTGAGGGCAGGACAAGAAGCAATGGGTGGAAACTAATCAAGGAGAGAAGCAACTTAGAATGAAGGAGAAATTTCCTGACAATTAATCAATGGAAAAACTTCCCTTCAGAAGTTGTGAATGCTCCAACACTAGAAGTTTTTAAAAAGATGTTGGATAACCATTTGTCTGTAGTGGTGAAGGGTTTCTTGCCTAAGCAGAGGGTTGGATTAGAAGACCTCCAAGGACCCTTCCAACACTGCTATTCCTTTCTAAATTTCCTTTTTCTTTCAATTAGACAAACAGGCAAAACTCTTGATTAATCTGGTAATACTTCGATGATCTACTGTACTACCATCTTGATGCCCAGGAAGAGTCTTTTGCAATGAGCATATAAAGTACTCCATCGGTCATCTTACGCACTCTTTTTCCAAATTCTGCCCTCAAACACTTTGTGGAGTTTGAACTCCTCACAAAAAGTGAGCCTTCTGCAAGACAAAGTTTGCCTATTCTATTTTAAGATCACTAACCCCTCCCCTTTTTTTTCTATACTAAAGCAAATCAATCCCTCTTAAACAGCCACTGAGTAAATTTTAATTGTGAGCCATCACCTCTATTGCAAGAGAACAGAATAGCTGTAGCCCAGGATTGAACTCTGGAATCCTTGATGCTTTCTGAGCTTGATAATTTGCTACCTAATCAGTATTACCTAGTCGGGTAATGGCACAGTGGTTACAAGGCAGTATTGTGGGCTAACTCACTGCTCAATGCCAACAATTTAAATCTCACCAGTTCAAGGTTACTTTTAACCTTCCATCCTTGGAGGTCAGGAAAATGAGGACCCAGTTTGTTGGGGGCAATATGATGCTTCTGTAAACTGCTTAGAGAGTGCTGTAAAAGCGGTACTGTATATAAGGCTATTGCTATTGCCAATGAAACATCTGCAAGCAAACAATCAAGCTCAGAGAGGACCAAGGACTTCATACCACATCTATTTTTAAGCTATTTTCTCCCAGGGACTTGGATGTTTTCAAAAGATTCTTCTTTTGCCATTCCATATAGGCAACTTTTGCTTCTCTGGGGAGATCTATTTCCCAACAAAATCTAATCTAAAGTAACGCCTACTCTCAGCTCCTTATCAGCTCAGTCAATACAAACTGCTATAGAATAGAATAGAATAGAATAGAATAGAACAGAACAGAACAACAGAGTTGGAAGGGACCTTTGAGGGTCTAGTCCAACCTCCTGGAGCATTCACAACTTCTGGAGGCAAGTTGTTCCGCTGATTAATTGTTCCAACTGTCAGGAAATTTCTCCGTAGTTCTAAGTTGCTTCTCTCATTTGCTTTAGTGTCTGTATGAATGCCTGGATATATACAGTGTGATGGAGACACTATGGCTGGGGACATGCTCATCAGAGGTAGCAATTAATTGAAAGAATGTTCAGGAAAAATATGAAGTAGAATATCCTGGTGGGAGATTTGTTTACTTAGTTATTTATTCCATTTTATATAGCCGCTGTTATCACTTTTATGTGGCTCTAGGCAGTTAGAAATGCTGTCAAGTAATAAAATGGGCTACCTAAATACTACTGCAGTCTCCTTGCTGGAGGTTTTCAAAGAGAGGCTAGAGGTGCATGTCATGAGGGTAGTTTTCTGGATTCCTCCACGTAGATGAATTACAAAGTCCCTCGTCTCATATATTCTATGATTCAACCTATCTGTATCTCCAACTGTAATTATGAAGATAATTATGAAGATATTCATTCTGTTATTTACTATCCTTTCTCTTAATAGATCCCCGAGCTGTGAACAAAAGAGAAATTATAACATAACATTAACACATATTTTTTTTAAAAAATGGAAGTAATACACACATCTATAAGGGATGTAGCTTACCACCTCAAATAAAGGTACTCTGGATGGCTAACAATACTAAATGTAAATAAAAGAATAATGCAGTGACGGCTAACCTTTTTGTGATTGGGTGCCATTAGATGGTTATTGCCAGAGGGAATGCTGATCTTCTGGGAGGGAAACAGGATGAGGATTAAGACAGTAAATGAGGCAGCAGCCTTTATTAAAAACATTCTTCCCTCCTAGGAGATAAAGATAGCAGAGGCGGAGAAGAGAGCAGCAAGACACAAAATTTGGGAATGGAGGGGGCTTTGCCTCCACCTGGGGACAAGGAGGAGGGAGCAATATCGACAAGGCTCAGGTCACAAAAGTAATGTATTTGAAATATTTTTAAAATGGCAAACAAAGAAAGGATTGAATATACGGTTGATGTAAAGTAAGAACTCTGTATATGCTTATCCTTTGTATGTCACACTTAAAATTGTAAACCTGTGGGATTTGGGGGGATTTCGACTGTCAGCATGGGAGCTACCAAAATTTTCTATGTGCCCATAAACCCCTTTCCTATAAATGTCATAAAACCAATAATTTTTTTTACAAATATATATATATATATAAAGGATGTAGCTTACCACCTCAAATAAAGGTACTCTGGATGGCTAACAATACTAAACATAAATAAAAGAATAATGCAGTGATGGCTAACCTTTTTGTGGTCGGGTGCTAAAGATGCTAGTGTGCGCATGCAATAGCACGTGTGTGTGCCGGCACCCATAGTGCAAACACGCCCCCCCACACATGCACAAGAGCTGCTCGTCTCCAAGCTGAGTTTGCTGTTTCCTCCATGGGTCGAGGGGGACTGTTTTCACCGTCCCCAGACTCCAGGAAAGCCTCCGGAGCCTGGGGAGGGCAAAAAAATGGGCCCATCAGGCCTACTGGAAATTTGGAAAGTTTTTTTTTGCCCTTCTCAGGCTCTGGCGACTTTCCTGAATCCTGGGGAGGGCAAAAACAACCTCCCCTGGCCCTCTGGAAGGCTGAAAATCAGCCTGCGCCAGCATGTGCGTGCGTGCACGCTGCAGCTGATGGCTCACGTGCTCTCTACATGGGGCTCCCCTTGAGATGCACCCAGAGACTGCAGCTGGTACAGAATGCGGCCGCGCGGGGGATTCTGGGAGTCTCACGGTGCTCCCGGGTAACACCTCTCCTGCACGAGCTACACTGGCTGCCTGTGGTCTTCCGGGTGCGCTTCAAGGTGTTACCATCTTCAAAGCGCTCCATGGCACGGGTCCTGGCTATTTGCGAGACCGCCTCCTACCACACTCCTCCCTTCGACCAGTCCACTCCCAGAGGATGGGCCTCCTCAGGGTGCCGTCTGCCAGTCAATGCCAGCTGGCAGCTCCCAGGGGGAGGGCCTTCTCTGTGGCGGGTCCGGCCCTCTGGAATGACCTGCCCCCTGACCTCCACACCATTACTGACCTACGCCTCTTCCGTCGGACGCTGAAAACACATTTTTCCCATCTGGCTGGCCTGGCATAGATTAAGGGTCTAATTTTAAAGTTAATATTTTAATTGGTCTTAATTATTTTAGCACAGGTTTTATTATTTAATTCCATTTTATATTATATGTACGTGTTGTGGTTTTTACTTTTCTGTGCACCGCCCTGACTCCTACCACGGAGAATAGGGCTGTATATAAATTTAATAAAATCTAAATCTAATATAAATCTGTAGATATAGCTCTGTGTGCCACTGTGGCATGTGTGCCATAGGTTTGCTATCACGGGCATAATGCATATAATAAAAGTTAAAACACATAGCTTCTCCCAGAAGGGAAAAGCTTCTGGGAGAAGCTTTTAACACAACCAGGAGATGGGCTTTCCTGCACTTAGGGGCCCAAAATTGAGCACAGGACCTACTCCTCATGAAAGGTCTACAGGTTTAGGGCCTTTGATTGATCTTTGGGGAGCAATGATCCAAAAGGTGGGTGTCATACCAAAATCTTCATCTGGACCTTGTCAGCCAACACTCCTTAGCTGATGGTACCTGGAGCATGTTCCTCTAATGAGCCACAGTGGCGCAGGGGTTAGAGTGCAGTACTGCAAGGTACTTCTGCTGACAGTCAGCCGACTGCAGTTTGGCAGTTCAAGTCTCACCAGGCCCAAGGTTGACTCAGCCTTCCATCCTTCTGAGGTCAGTAAAATAATGACCCAGATTGTTGGGGACAATATGCTGGCTCTGTAGACAGCTTAGATAGGGCTATAAAGCACTGTGAAGTGGTATATAAGTCTAAGTGCTAATTGCTATTGTTATTACTGGATCACATAGGATGGTGAATCTGAAGAAAGATGGCAGGTTATCTGAGAGATGGCTAGTCTCCAGTTGTTTCTGTCCATTTAGAACATTCAGACAGATAGTACATTCCAGAGCAAGGCAGCCAAATAGCAATAGCACTTAAATTTATTTACCGATTCACAGTGCTTTACAGCCCAACTCTTAAGTGGTTTACAGAGTCAGCATATTTCCACCCCCACCCCCCACCCCCCAATCTGGGTCCTCATTTTACTGACCTTGGAAGGATGAAAGGCTGAGTCAATCTTGAGCTGCTGAGAATCGAACAGCTGGCAGTCAGCAGAATTAGCCTGCAATACTGCATTCTGACCACTGTGCCACCATGGCTCAAATCCAATCCAATCTATTCCAGATTGGTCATAGAACAATAATATTTCTGAGATGTCTTTGAGAACACACTTTCTTTAAAAAAAAAACAAAAGCCAAATTTGGATAACATAAAACCAGTTCTTTTTGTCTAGGAAATATTCCATAGCTGGAATGCTGTATTGTGAAAAAGGTCACCACACTATGGGTTGGTCCTTAATTAATTTCACCGCATAGATAAAGAGGTTATTGAGGAAATAGTTTTCCTGATATATTGTTCTCTTCTTGCCATAATTATTGGGATAATATGTTTGGAAATAACAAAAATTAGTCCATTTGCCGAAGTTATGCTTGTATTACTTGACAGACTGGGATTTTCAGCAAGACATATCCAGCAGTATTATATATTAAATAATCCATCAATATACCAATGGATAACAATTAATAAAAACATAAACTAATTCATATGCATCTCTAAATTCAGTCATCATTTTTCTGACCATGTGCTAAATTTGTAAACCATGTTGTTTTATTAATAAATAGTTTAGTTTGGTTTCTTCTATACTTCATAATTAAACTCCAATAGACTTTAATGATTTTTCTTTCAAAATGATTTTAAGGAAATGGATTGTTAATGACTGTGATAGATTGAGTGTCAATTACTAGTTTTCAATTCTACATCTATAAAGGTTTGCTTTAAATTATAAATCTTCCTAGGTAATCAGTGACCATTTCATTGACCCAACTGAAGATCAAAATAATAAATAGCAAAGAGATTAGATATTAACTCACCAAGTTAATAGCACCATGAAAAGAGCTATGAGTAAATAGCAATGCAAGGTGAATAATTATGCATGTTAAATCTGTTTTGATAGTATGTGACCTCCCTATTTTCTTGCCAAACTTGTCTGCTAACACATATTATCATCTATTTCCTACCTTGCTAGTAATGTAAATATACTTTGCAATGTTTATTTTGCAATTTACTAATATTCTGATTTTCCTCCCATCTTCTCTGTTCCATATTGATAGCAAAAGGACCTGTACAACCACATCAGGGGTTTTTAGGGGTAATTTTTAGTTTAGTATATGGGTTTTAGCGCAGGAATAATTTAATTTACTTTTAATTTTGTAGTTTGTATTCTGTACTTTGTTTCTTTGTATTTTTAATTGCCTGTGCCCCGCCTCGAGTCCCCTTGGGGAGAGAGAGCGGGTTATAAAATTAAATTATTATTATTATTATTATTATCATTTAAGCAAATATTGCTTCTAAGCTTCTAGCCCTTTATTGCTTTTCTCCTTATGAATTTTAGTTGTATTGCACCAATATATACTTATTATTATATTTATTGGATATTTATCGAGAACATTCTGTGGTCTATTATGAGCAGTTTGCTTCATTCTTTATGGATGAAGTTTAGCAGATTCACTTTGAAGTAGAAACCAATGTTTGGATTGGTTTTGATGATATAACCTTGGTTCATCCTTTTTAAAAGTTCTTTTCAGCTTTGTGGAATTTGAGGAGGAAGATGGGTGATTAGAGAAGTGAGTAATTATTACCTTTGGTCCTCATGGCTGGTCAAATCAATTAGGGCAAGACCTTACATATTCTCTACAGGAAAAAGGTTAGAAAAGCATTGTTAAACATATTTTCTGTTTTGCTGGAAACTTTAGAAAATCATAAAGAAATTAAGGAACTATGGCGTCAATAGTCCTGATTTAAGACACCAAAATATGTTCCTATACTTTTTCACCTTTCATTTTTTAGGATTTCTGCAGAAGTTATTTTTTTTAAACCTCTTCCTGTTAATCTGAAATCATTTCCTAATATGATATCACTATAAATTTTTCCATTCCAGCGGTCCCACCTTAATTCTAAAAGAATCGTTTTTTCATTCTTGGTTGTTTGTTCATTTTAAATGCAACACTATTATTTCCAGACTTCACTGGGTTTTTTTTCTTTTTCTTTTGACAACCCAAAATAATTCTTTTGATTGTAGCTTTCATCTATCAGCAGAGTCCTTCCCCCCCACCTGAAATCCAATGATTGAGAAAGTTTCCCAAAACTTGAATATAATGCCAAACTCCTTTGGTGCATGAATTCAAGTTACCAAAGGTCGTGGCCAGGTGTGCATGCCTCAGACTTTAATCATTTGAAAAGTACCTTTCTACAACAATTTGGAGATTTTCTTCTATTTCACTACCTGCAATGATTTGAACAGGTATAGAGAACACTTATCAAGGTTAACATGAAAGGCTGGTGCATTTCTTTGCAAGTTCTGGGTTTTTATTACAGAAAGAAGCAATTGCTTCTTATTACCTTAACTTGAAAGCTTTGTCTTTAATAATGTAGTGTCTGTGTAGAGTTCTATGGAGAATTCTAAATTTGGGGAGGTGGAAAAGAACTTGGGATGGGTAATGCTTCAGGTCAGCATAAAGTGAATTAATTATTCCTTTAGAGATTTGTTGCTTAGTAGCATATTCACTGCAGTGCAGGCCCCAGCCATCAGAAGATGTTTGAACAGTTGTGATATTTCTCCCCCCTTGGAGCAGATAAAGTTTCACTCAGGAATGTAGTAGCAATTACTTCTCCCTTATTTAGCAATAACACTATAATTCCTTGTGAGGATACTGTGAATGCTTTCCCGTTGCAGAGAAATTAAATGGCTAAATACTCAAAAGCATGGCTGGCTGTAGTTGATGAGCACTCCTAATACTCCATATTCAAAATTGATGTTTGTGTAAACATGTTACCTAGGCTTAGCTGAGTCTCCTCTTACTCAGAGGAGCCATACTGAGAAGACATGTCGAGAAAGCTGCTCTTTAGACCATGCCCAGGGGCTCTTCATTCATTTAGTTGATTGACTGGACTGCAAAGTAAGGCATTGCCCCAGGAGCCAATTACACTTGCAAGTTTCATTTCGAAAGAGGAACTTTTCCCTCTGGACCATTCTTGGCCCTGAAAATTTCAAGTCTCTGAAATCATTGGCACTAACTTTTCTCCTCTTGGTTTATGGCCTAATTTCAAAACTCACAAGCAAG
This sequence comes from Rhabdophis nuchalis, assembly GCA_039707465.1. Taxonomy (NCBI): domain Eukaryota; kingdom Metazoa; phylum Chordata; class Lepidosauria; order Squamata; family Natricidae; genus Rhabdophis; species Rhabdophis nuchalis. Next base: position 49,341,422 of record CM077649.1, read on the forward strand.
CAAGCGATTCAAACCTTTGGCAAGAAAAATCCGACTTGGCTTGCTGCGTGGAAGACGAGATAAAAAGATAATGTGAACCAGTGGTACAATAAAGGGAAGAAAATGCACGTAAAGAAAGAATATTAGAAGAAAAAAGGCCACAAAAAAGAAAGTGTGGTGGCTCTATTCACCTTGGTTTAATTCTTTCTCTTTCCTTGCTTAAGACTCACCCAGCATTGACATAAGTCCCTTCAATTTCCTATAAAATGCAGCCTTCGTCAGAATATTTGATTCCCTAACTTCCTCCTTTAGGGCTCATTATCTTTGTATAAACAGACATTAGCTAATGGCACGTCAGGGGTCATTATGTTAGAAATATTGTTAACCCCCTTCCCTACAGAATTTAGGCCATCACAATTAGTTTATACCATGTTAGCTGTGAGATGCTTTCCAGTTTTCCATGTTACATTGATATATTATTGTATTGGCCATCAGATGGTTTATTTCATAAATCCATTTTGGCCATGTTCCATGCCTAACTTGAAGATGTGCAAGCCCATAAAGATGGGTGGCATTTTTGTGCCAATTCAATTGATGCATAATTATCCTTCCAGTGATAACCCTTATTTCATGATAGTGGTTGAAACGGTATTTATCCTGTCCCAGGTCAAGCACAAACATAAACAGGGTTTTTTACCCCCCTTCTTTACTAAATGAGGCTTGCAAACACACCAGAGGTGGATTCCTACTGGTTTGGACTGGTTCGGCCAAACTGGTAGTGGTTTGCTGGCCTGGGTCACTGGAACTGGCTGCCACCCATGCCTGCCACACCCCTGAACCGGTTCTCCTAGGGGGCTGCCACCTTGATTTTTGGTTCTGCACATATGCAGAACTATTGTAATTGCACACATTTATTTATTTTTAATTTTTTAAAACATTTTGCGCATGCACAGAACTATTTTTGTATAAATGTGCACACGTCTGGCATGCGCACAAGGGAAGCAAGTATGTGCGTGCAAAATTTTTGCACGCACCGAACTGGCAGTAATGCTGGGAGCAACTTACCCTGAAACACGCATACTTACTGTGTAGAAACAAGTTGTCCCCTCCCACCTCCGCACCCCCAAATCAGCAAATTTGAGTTATAACTGTTCCAAATCCAAGCGGCACCCAGGAGGGTAGTTAGGTGGAATCTGAAGGTCAGAACCTATGGCAGAATCATCAGCTCATCCAGGTTCAAAGTCACAGCTGCAAGTTCAAAAGTCAAGGCCCACAGAGGGCTTGCCATCAATGAAGAGCTTGTGCTTACTGCTGTATTTTAATATAAACAGTCCCTGTGTAGCTCATTTAATTGGATGAAACTCCTTTCTACACTCATAGAATACCTTTTGCTCTACTCTCTTTGTAGTCCGCCAGGCTCTTGCCTTGAGAAGGGGCACTGATGTTGCAACCTCATCTTCAGACATTGACAGAAGCTGTGCCTACTGATTTACTAGTCGGTCCAATATTCTTGCCCCTTCAGGCAGCAATCCATTGGATTGTCAACGTTCCAAGTAATGCGCCCATAGAAAGCAGAACTCTGAGGCAAGTAGATTCCTCCAAGAACAATTTATTGGGTACATCATATTGGCACAACTGGTGAAAACCGACTCTGAAAGTTCCTGCTGTTTTCACCTGATTAAAAAGTGAACGTTTCCCCTTCCCCCAAGTCCTCAGTCACATTATCCAATAAATGTGCTGCCTGGTTGCTTGGTTACTGCACTCCTCCTCTCCCCATCCACCTGTTGGAATGTCCTTGGTTCCCACAGGAAAACGTTTTGTTTAGACTACAATTCCCCAGCTATCTATTTCCCCCTCTCTGTCCTTTTTTCTTCTTTGTGGCAGCCCAGAATCCTCAAAGATGGCCACAGCCAGGTTCGCTTCACACTGATGGTGCTGCAGCTGGTTGCTCATTATCAGTGTCTTCCTTTCACTGAGGGGGAGAGCCCACCATGACAGTATGGAAATATACATACCTGGTTGTTATGATCATTTTAGATACTGCATTCTTTATTGTAGCTGTCTACCATATAAACCAATTCAGTAAGCTTACATAGGGCTTTTTAAATCTCCCACTTAATTTCACCTTAAAAAAATTATAATATAGATGCGGTCAAGGAGAATAGATGTTAGAATTTGAAAAATTACAGACCATTGGAATAAAGTAGGTGACAATTAATTGTGAAAAATCATTTCATAATTAATTATGAAAAATCATTCCTTCTAAGAGCACACTGGGGACACAGTGGCTCATTGGCTAAGACACTGAGCTTGTCGATCAGAAAGGTTGGCAGTTCAGTAGTTTGAATCACCAGCGCTATGTAACGGAGTGAGTTCCGGTTACTTCTCCCAGCTTCTGCCAACCTGCCAACCAGTTCAAAAACATATAAAAATGCAGGTAGAAAAATAGGAACCACTTTTGGTGGGAAAGTAACAGCAATATTGTGTGCCTTTGGCATTTAATCATGCTGGCCACATTATCATGGAGACGTCTTCGGACAGCGCTGGCTTTTCGGCTTTGAAATGAAGATGAGCACCACTCCCTAGAGTCAGAAACAACTAGCACATGCGTGCAAGGGGAACTTTTACCTTTAGGAGCGCACTTATATAGTCTTAACAGGCGTGCTAATAAAAATTGATCCAGGCTAAAATAACTGAAAATCCAGCAAGCACAGAATAAACCTGAGATTTCACCTGAGCACCTCTGCACCTATAAAGCCTTAGGCAGTAAGTACTGTGTGCAATGGTAAAAAAATAGAATTAAAGTTAAAAAAGACAATGAAACACTGGATTAGGAAACAACAAATGAAGGGAAATGGAGCATTCTGCTTAGAAGAAATTATTGAAAAGAACAGGATGCACAGACGTCTCGTCTGGACTACTGCAACGCTCTCTACATGGGGCTCCCCTTGAGATGCACTCGGAGGCTACAGCTGGTCCAGAATGCGGCCGCGCGGGCAGTTATGGGCGTTACTATATACTTCCATGTAACACCACTCCTGCGTGAGCTGCACTGGCTGCCTGTGGCCTTTCGGGTGCGTTTCAAGGTGTTGATTATCATCTTTAAAGCGCTCCATGGCACAGGACCTAGTTATTTGCGGGATCGTATCCTGCCCCATACATCTCTTCGGCCAATTCGCTCACACAGAGAGGGACTTCTCCGGGTGCCGTCCACCAGGCAGTGCCAGCGGGCGACGCCCAGGGGAAGGGCCTTCTCTGTGATGGGCCCGATCCTCTGGAACGACCTACCCCCGGATATTAGAACGACCACGGACCTCCGCGCCTTCCGCCAAAAAGTAAAAACTTATTTGTTCCATCACGCCGGCTTGGCATAATTGACGCTTCTTGCCCCAGTCTGTTTTTGCAAATTATCTATTTGGTTTTAATGGGTTACAATTTTAATGTTCTTAAATTCTAGTACAGGGTAATTTAATTCACTTTTAACTTTGTATGTTTTGTATGTTTTTAGATGGTTTTTAATTTTCCTGTACACCGCCCCGAGTCCCTTCGGGGAGAGGGGCGGTTTATAAATGTAATAAATTATTATTATTATTATTATTATTATTATTATTATTATTATTATTGTTGTTGTTGTTGTTGTTGTTGTTGTTGTTGTTGTTGACAAAATGAGACAGATATCACTGTCTGGAATATACAAAATAGGTCCTTCTACCTAACCATTTTTGAGACAGTTTTCTGTTTCAACTCAGCTTCAACTCAAAGCAGATAAGGACCAAGACAGATATACAGATAGCTAGATACAGAAAATATGTATAGATTCTGCTTTGATCTACACTGAAATCTGCAAAGTACCATGTAATGGGATACAGTCAAGCAGGGGGTGATACGGAGATATTAACATAGCCTTTGAGGAAAATACCTCTCCTGCTATGAACTTAGAAAGATGTTCAGATGTAGAAGTAAGTATGCTGCATAATCAGACTTATCAAACAGAGCAGTTTTCAAAATTACTTACTTTCATATCTCATGATTTGGGAAAACTGCCAGAATAGCTGAAATGGCATGGTCTAAAAGAATACAGGATCATTCCAGAATATTCTGAAATATTTTGTTCATGGTACACTAGGTTTTGGACGTATTTTACTATAAACTCGAATGGGCATGATTTCTGAGCTTCTTGTGTGCCAACAGTTATAAAGTACAAGGACTTGTACTTTTCTTCAAGAAATGAATTATATGAACTAGCACAGGGGTCTGCAAAGTTGGCTCTTTTAAGACTGGCGGACTTCAACTCCCAGAGTTCCCCAGCCAGCTGGGGAACTCTGGGAGTTGAAGTCCACCAGTCTTAAAAGAGCCAACTTTGCAGACCCCTGAACTAGCATAATGTGTTACTCTGTCATAGGTATTTCTAAGCACAGCTCTTTCTCCTCCTTTGGTTGTAGTTAATATTAAACCTGGCACATTACATCATGAACTGTATATTTGTTAGGTGATCATCCATCAATTATATTCTACTCAGGCATGGAAACATTCCCTCATTTTACAAAGAAAGGCCAATGTGTGCAATAATCTTTCTGAAAGAAAGTTAGCTTTTATGCAAGGAAATAACGCACTGCTAATTCCTTTCATCATGCACTATATGATGCTGAATTGAGCGCTTCAGTTAATGATTTCTCTTATGGCGTTCACTCATTTATTTCGAAAAGTTATTTTATTTTACTCGGCATTTCGATTAGCTAAAAAAAAAGAGCTCATGTGCAGCTTCACTGCAATTAAGATAAGAAATAAGACTGTACACGTATCCTTTACTACTTATATAAACCCAAAAAGAACTGTTAATGAATAGGAACATTGGTTTCTAGAATACCTGGCAAGAATGGGTATAAACCATCCATTAACATTAGTAGTCGTTTGGAGGAACCTGGTGAATGCCTTCCTGATCTTATGAGCACAATTTTAGCAGACTATTTACATAAACCTAAGGAAGAGATCAGGGGGGACATTGACCTGGTTTATAGAATAAATTCAGCATATGCCAGGATAAATGAACTACCCAGAGAGATACATATTAAATTTGTTAGAAGGTCTACCAGGGAGGGAATATTAAGGGCGCAGAGAGAGGGTCCGTTAATGTACCAACAAAAGGAAGTCGCGATCTTGAAGCAGATCCCAAAAAAGATTAGAGAGGTGAGGAGGAAGTATTCCTTCTTATCTAAAAAATTGTTTAACCACGGGATTTGGTTCAAGTGGGTGATGCCAGAAGGGATGTTGGTGTACTGGGAAGGAGGAAGAGTAAGGATTAAAACAGTTGCTGAGGCGGAAGCCTTTCTTTAAAAACATTCCTCAATCCTGGAGGATGAAACTGGAGGAGCGGAGGGGGCCACGGCCTCGCCCACTGGGGGTCAAGAGACTTAGATCAAAAAAATGACTTTTTTTTAAATATAGTATAACTTTTGTTTGGATGTTTGTACACGATTGCTAGCATAGAATTTAAAAATTTACACTGATGTATTCATTTATTTTCACCTTGTAGTACTATTGAAATATATATTATCCATGTTTTGTTAAGAAGCCCCGGAGGGGGCCAACGATCTCGACGTGAATGCTCTCAAAATATTTTTGTACCTCACCTTACCCTACCCTACTGAAAAAATTGTAAAACTCAATAAAACTTTTTCAATACAAAACATTAGTAGTCGTTTATTTTGCATTGATTAGATCCTGTTTCAAGTTTTATGTTCAGTTTTTGATTTCATACTTTTAAAAAGGATTCGGATGAACTGACCTCATTTTGGGGAAGAATGACAAAGATGACCTTACACAACTGGCAATTTGATGCCTATACTTGATGAGTTTCTGAAAAGATTAATAAACAACAAGATTGTTGAGCATTTGGATAGAAATGGAATAATTAACAAGCACCACAGAGTTTTGATATAAACATGTCATTCTGCTCTAGCCTTATGCTATGGCTCCCTCAGAGCACGAGGAGGAGTTGGAACTGGGACCGTCCAACAGGAAAGGCACAACAGGGGCTGAGGACCATGAGCCCTGGGCCTGTTAGGCATTGGGGGAGGTGGTCGATCAGATGGAGAGCTGTCTGCCTGCACAGACATAGAGGAGCTATGCCAGCTATGTGACTGGGTGGGCGTGGCCAACTTGTAAAATGTAGTGAAACTCACTTAACAACGCTCTTGCTTAGCAACCAAAATGTTGGCTCAGAAACTCTGGCATTTGAAGCACACAAGTCTTAAAGCTGTCAAGTTACAAGACCCTTGCACTCCTAACCCTTTAGAAAAAAAAACCCAGGGGTGTTCAAACTTGACAGCTTTAAGACTTGTGGACTTCAACTCCCAGAATTCCTCCTCTTGCTCTTCCTCTTGATGATGGGCGGACAGGCGGGGGGAGGGAGCTGGAACGGGTTCTAAACAGCACTGTAGATTTGTGGAACCTTCTTTTATAGAAGAGGTTAGAACTGGCAGGAACCCACCCCTGATGCACATGCACCTTCCGCTGGCCAGCTGGGCTTCAGGTCTATGCTACATACATGTGTGTGTGTGTGGGGGGGGGCAAAGAATGTGCAGGGAGACTCACGTGCATGCACAGGGGGATTGCATTTTTGGGGTTTGGGCATTTGTGCTTTGGGCACTCGATCCAGAAAAGGTTAGCCATCACTGCAATAGGTGGACAAAAAATAAAAAGCCAAATCCAGTCTGAACTGTGTGACAGACCATAATTTATACATTATATTAAGAAGTTATTTTTCAACAGACCATATCCTTGTAACTATCTGATCTCACTATTAGTTTATCAATAAACTGGAAGAAACAACAAGAATTTAAATTAGTTCAGAAGCAACAACAATAAGTCCTAATGGAATATTGCATTTGATCTAAAATGCACTGTCTATGAAATATGAAGAGACCAACTCCACAGACTTTGCTCCCAAATATTCATCAAGAGAAGAAACAGCTTGAAAATTGGAAATGAAAGCTTACTAGAAATATAACTATCAAACTATAATTAGACCAGCAAGATAAAGGAGCCCAAATATAGATGGCTGGCAAGATACAAAAGAAAAAGGGGAAGGACTGGTAGACTTTAATAGCTATGTAGAAGGTTTGCTATTGCTGAGGTTCTCTCTTTGCATAATGGTTAAACATGCTATTTTCTCTTTTGCATCCTGTGATACGAATAGAAGACCATTCTTTATCATTTAACAAAAACAACCCAATTTCTTTCTCAGTGTCTTTTGTTCCACCAATCTAGTTTGGTGGACTGGTCTACAAATATCTTACAGTTTGAAAACCTTGGCAAGGATTAAAGTATGGATCTAGACAGTGCATTATTATTTTCTCAGCATCCGTTATCCAGGTGCATTTTCCCTCCTCCTTGGAATTAAATACTATTCACGTTTAAATATAAAATGCTGTTTTGGGGATTAAGTGTAAAGAGATGAAAATGATTTTAGAAATAGAACAGCGCAAACAATCCCAACCCCCTCCCCCCAGCAATAGGGGTTTTGGGGGTTGTTTGTATTAAAAGTTAATTCTCACTAAACAAATTGTGGAAAAGATTTCCATACCAGTACCGTTGGTTTTTTTTTTTTTTTTAATTGAGATGGATGTTCTGGGGAATACTAGTTCTGCTTCAGTCTGGAGTTCTTTCCTAATTCTCTGCAATTAAATGGATTTCATTTGACCTATGAACGTGGATGCTACAACTCAGCTCAACCATCTGTCCTATTCAAGGTTGAAAGCAATTAGGCTGGAAAACGATATAGAATGTAATGAGAAAGGTGAGGTGATGTCCAGGAGTCACACCAAAGTAAGGCACAGGTAGTTAACACATCAGTCCATTATCCAAAGCCACAGCCACAAGATTGCAAATCTTGTGAGCAAGGCAAAAGGTTCTAACTGTAAATTGCGGGTGGAGTACAAGCAATTAAAGGCAATATCACTCACTGGAGCCAGGGAGTTGTCAATACAAGAAACAGATAAGCCATTCCGAGGACACAAACCACAAAAGAGCTAAGTGTATAAGAAGAAGTGCTTATTAAGGCTCCACAGAGATCTAGCAAAGAAGAGGGGGAAAAACAAACCAGAGAGTAAGTAACTGTTGGAAGAAATGTCCTTCTGGGTTCAGTTCCAAGTGGGGAAAAAGACACTGGAAACATGGAGGCTGCTTGGAAAGATGGTTTAATGGTGGACAGGACCACATGGCTTCAGCTCCTGAACAGAAAAGGGAGATCACAGGCTTCCAGATGTTGGGTGGAGAAGAAAAAGAGACCACGCTTCGTGCCTAAAAACATATTTCTCCATTTCTGATCCAGGGAGATATAATATTCTGCCTTTTCAATATTTCCCAGGATATTTCATTTTTCTAGGAGAGGGGTGGGTTTTAACTTCCTATATAACCATGCACATATCAACACGTACAACAAATGTGTGTTCCCCCCCCTGCTGTGTGAGTCCAGATAAACACCCACCTTTTCAGAATTTACCAATTAGTACTGTACAATTAGTACAGACTCCTATGCTCTTTGAATCAACTTCTCTTCCCCCTCATCAGAATCTTTGCAAGGCTCTAGCATTTTACAAGAAACTAGAAATAGTGGTTATTTCTAACAAAGTTAAAAATCAGATAACATGAGCAGTAATATTAAGCTCCCAATTTTTGCTCTTGTTTGTTGCCTTGTATTTCACAGCTTGGCACTTGGACAAGTCTGTAGGCACCATCTCCGTATCAGAATAATTAGCTACCTGTTTGAGAATCTGCTTCTTAGCGGAAGAATCTGCATCTGCTGGCTAAGAGTAGGTTGCTCTCCCACGGTTCATCAAGTCGCATTTTCTTCTGACTCTAAGAAGCTATATTAGCACTTAAATAATTCTGGGGGAAGAAGACAGCGAAGAAGGGAAGGCAAAGACAAATGAGAAGAAGCCATTGTTCTCCTAAGTCTAGTAGCCACCAGAAAGGGCTGATGGTAGACACCATGCTGTTCCCATAAAGTCTTGATTCAATGTCAGCCGAGATCTTTACTCTGGCTGTCTGCAATCATTGCTGAGGCCATCAAATGGAGAAAACCAGAAGCACTGTCAATTGCTGCATTCTATCCCTAATAATCAAGTTTCTTAGAAATCTTCTTCCCTTTAAATCAGGGGTCTCCAACCTTTGCAACTTTTAAGTCTGAAGGACTTCAGCTCCCAGAATTCTCCAGCCAGCAAAGCTACCTTCCTGTTTCCTAAAATTTCAGACTTAAAGTTGCAAAGGTTGGAGACCTCTGCTTTAAATAACAAGTAGTGGCTCAGTGGCTAAGACACTGAGCTTGTTGATCAGAAAGATCAGTAGTTCGGTGGTTTGAATCCCTAGTGCCATGTAACGGAGTGAGCTCCCATTACTTGCCCCAGCTTCTGCCAACCTAGCAGTTTGAAAGCATGTAAAAAAAAATGCAAGTAGAAAAATAGGGGCCACCTTTGGTGGGAAGGTAACAGCGTCCCATGCGCCTTCGGTGTTTAGTCATGCTGGCCACATGACCACGGAGACATCATGGGACAGCACTTGCTCTTCGGCTTTACAACAGAGTTGCAGAGCCAGGAATGACTAGCACATATGTGCAAGGGGAACCTTAACTTGCTTTAAAAAAAACAAAACTCCTACTTGTAAGTTATTTGATGAGCATTTTGGGCTGAAAAAGAATCAGTGTTAAAAACAAATTTGGTAGGAAGAAATCCTATTTCTTTCTATATTTTAATCTCCTTGGAAATCAAATATTGAACTTCTTACTGGGCACATATATCAAAGAATATTGTACCAAACCACGATGCCTTAATTTCATATATGTAACTTCCATTTCTCAGGTTTTTGTGAGAGGATCTTTCGGCAGTTTTGCTGTCTAAATCAGGGGTCTCCAACCTTTGCAACTTTAAGTCTGAAAGACTTCAGCTCCCAGAATCCTCCAGCTTTGCTGGCTGGAGGATTCTGGGAGCTGAAATCCTTTCAGCTCCCAGAATCTTTGAACATCCTCAAGTTGCAAAGGTTGGAGACCCCTGGTCTAAATTCTTCTGTTTGGTAAGCCTGACTGCACTGCGTTGCTTCCCTGCTCTATCCTCAATATGTTTTCAGACAGTCAAATATTTGGACAAAAATTCAAGTTATCACCTTCCCCAACCTCGAATGGCTTCAAGATGTGGAGTCTTTAATTCTCTGAACTCCCTTCAATCCATGTTGGTTGGGGAATTCTGGGAATTGAAGTCTAAACACCCGGAGCACCTCATCACTGTACGTTAGAAATGTAAATAGTGTTCTTGATAGCTGTGCATCCTTTTAGCGCAATCATCTCTGACTTTTAGCTATAAAAGAATTCTGCAGAGATCTCCCAAAGGAGCTGATTGCATTAGAATCTTTGCTAGTGTAAGGAAGCACAAGCCTGCCATGAAAACAACAGGCTTCTCACCTTCGTAATTAGTGCCAGAAAGGAGAAAAAATATATCTTGTATTTGTTCCTATCATTTCTCATTCAGTTTGATGAAACGGAATTTGTTTTTTAAAAACCCGTCTAAAGAAGAATAAATGTTAGAGACGATTGAATGTATTCTTTTGCCTAGTTATGAGGAGGCTGCCTATTCTTGTACTTACTTAGTTATAAGGTGGCCCAGATATATAAATATCTTGCCTTTCATTCTACAGTAAGGCTTCCAGTGGTCTGCAGTCTCCCTTGTATTAAATCTCAAAGGAGAGTAACTGATGTATGCGGGAATTGGATCCTCTAATTGGGCTTCTTCAGTAATATGGGTCATATATGGTTGTTAGTTGCAAAGTCATGTCCAGCCTATCATGACCCCATGGACAACATTCCTCCAGGTCTTCCTGTCCTCCACCATCCTCTGGAATCCATTTAAGCTCATGCCTATTGCTTTGGTGACTCTATCCAGCCACCTCATTCTCTGTCGTCCTTTTCTTCTTTTGCCCTCAATCTTTCCCAGCATTAGGCTCTTCTCCCGTGAGTCCTTCCTTCTCATTAGGTGGCCAAAGTATTTGAGTTTCATCTTCAGGATCTGGCCTTCTAAAGAGCATTCAGGGTTGATCTCCTCTAGGACTGACCGGTTTGATCACCTTGCAGACCAAAGGACTTGCAGAAGTCTTCTCCAGCACCATAGTTCAAAGGCCTCAATTCTTTGGTGTTCAGCCTTTCTTATGGTCCAACTTTCACAGCCATACATTGCAACTGGGAAAACCATAGACTTGACTATATACACTTTTGTCGATAGGGTGGTATGGTAGTACAGTCTAATAAAAAACCAGGAGTCTGTGGGTTCAATTCCTTTCTTAGGCGTTAAAAGCTGGATGATTTGGGGCCAGTTTCTCTCCCTCCCTCTCCCTCTCCCCCCCCCCCTTCTCCCCTCTCTCAGACTAACTCACCCTACAGCAGTGTTTCTCAACCTTGGCCGCTTGAAGATGTCTGGACTTCAACTTCCAGAATTCCCCAGCCAGCATTCGCTGGCTGGGGAATTCTGGGAGTTGAAGTCCAGACATCTTCAAGCAGCCAAGGTTGAGAAACACTGCCCTACAGGATGATAGTGAATAATAATGATGATGGATGATGATGATAATGATAGAAAATAAAACAAAACAAGATCAATCATGGGGGGTATTGCTATTGAATGGGGAGTATCACTATCTCCTTTGTATAGAGACATTTGAAAAAATAAATTTTACCCACTGTAGTGGATATTATTTTTTTTTGAAAGGCCGTGATCTATAAGTGCTACACTTGTAATGACATGGATTTCCCCCAGAGATGAAAGAGAAAACCAGCAATAGCTAGGACGAATCACACAACATGGTCTCAGTATTTTGGGGATATATAGGGTAGAGGAGAGGAAAAAACATGAATCTACTCAGAGTATGTTTTGCTGTAAGACTTCTAGCTGAGTTTAAGAAATTGGCTCTTGTACTCTGATCAGTTTTAGAACATTATTTTTAACTACTCTCCCCATCTGAGTCAAAGTACAAAAACCGATATTTTCTCTAATGTTGCATTAACCCAAGAAGTGAGGTTTTTTTTAAGTAATCATGGTATTTACTGTTTTTACTCTGTGGATGTATTACTTTATTGCTACTATGTGATTGTAGTTCACTTTTATAAGCTGCTAACTCTATATTCATGAGTATTATAAAATACAAAAGCAAACACATTTACTTGAGAGCACCACCTATTTGCAAGACTATGCTTGATAGTGAGTAGTAGACAATCCCAACTGTCTAATGAGCATAATTAAAACACACATATGAACTAAAATATTTAGATGTGTATTAAAATATCATAGGAGAAATTAGAGTTAATCTTCTCCATTTCATTTTCTGTTTCAATTTTTTTTCTCAAAATATATGCTAATATAAAGTTCATATTCTGAACTTATTTATCCCTGAACAAATGCCTACTTTACGTTTTTGAGCAGGGGGATAAGAAAATCTTTTTGGACCTATTTGGAACATTCGTAGATATAAAATGTTATTATCATGTCAGTGACACATTGGCAAAATGGCTGACATGAGCTTGCCTGTTTACTAAGTGTGCGTCATCATGGACATAGCCAAAAATATTTCATCTATTTATTTATTTTATTTATTAATCCAATTTATACCCTGCCCTTCTCCTAAAAAAGGACCCAGGGCAGTGCACAGGTAGTTTAAAACAAAACATACATATAAATACCCATATTAAAAGCTATTAAATAATGATCCCTTGCTAAAACCAACTTATAATAATAATAAATAATAAATTTAATTTGTAGACCGCTCCCTCTCCCCGAAGGGACTCGGAGCGGTGCACAGGGGAATTAAAAACATACAAACATAAATACATAAATATATATATAAGCAGATTAAACAATTTATCCCTGCGCTAAAACCCAAAATACTAAAAACTAAACCCCTTAAAAACCCAATTAAAACAATATTAAATGTTCAGACTGAGAGGCTGGAAGGTAGATTAGGCCAGGCCGGCCTGTTGGAATAGATAAGTCTTGAGCTTTTGTCGGAAGGCGCAGAGGTCCATGGTTGTCCTGAGGTCGGGGGGTAGGTCATTCCATAGAGCTGGGCCCGCCACAGAGAAGGCCCTTCCCCTGGGCGTCGCCCACTGGCATTGCCTAGTGGACGGCACCCGGAGAAGTCCCTCTCTGTGGGAGCGAATCGGTCGGAGGGATGTATGGGGCAGGATGCGATCTTGCAGATAGCTAGGTCCCGTGCCATGGAGCACTTTAAAGATGGTAGTCAGCACCTTGAAGCGCACCCGGAAGACCACAAGCAGCCAGTGCAGCTCGCGCAGGAGTGGTGTTACGTGTCAATGCACCCAAAATGCACCCAAAATTGCCCGCGCGGCCGCGTCCTGGACTAGCTGTAGTCTCCGGGTGCACCTCAAGGGAAGCCCCATGTAGAGAGCATTACAGTAGTCTAGACGGGATGTCACAAGGGCATGAGTGACCGTGCGAAGGGCATCCCGGTTATAAAACCTCTAATTAAAATTTACAATGTTAAAACTCAGTATCAGGGTTATACTAGGCCGGCTTGTTGGAACAGAAGCATTTTAAGGCGCTGGCGGAACAGGCGGAGGTCCGAGATATTACGTAGTTCGGGGGGCAGATCGTTCCAGAGGGAAGGGCCCGCCCATCTATCAGAAGACAAATGGATAAATTCATTTTTCCTCTTTCTATCTACTCCTTTAAGATGTTCCTCACCAAGGGTGTAAAACTCGATTTCATTGAGGGCCGCATCAGGATTGTGTTTGGCCAGAGTGGGTGTGGCCAGGGTACACATGGCCAGTTCAACATCACTCGTATCAGGAGTGCCTGTGGTAGCCCAAGCACTCTGCCAGTGAAAATCAGCTCCCGAGCTCTGTTTTTGCCTGCGACAGTCTCTCACATCCCTCTGCCAGCGAAAACAGAGCTCAGGAGAGCTGCCTGCAGCCCTACCGAGCCCATTTTTGCTGACAGAGGCACTGCAGGCTGGTCCTTTGCAGTTCTCAGGGCGGCCCCGCAGGCCAGATCTAAGCACCTCATGTGCCAGATCCGGCCCCCGGGCCTTGAGTTTTACACCCCTACTCAACACATGCCTGGCTAATCTGTGACATTTTCCTGGTAGGTAAACAGATTTCCTACATGTTTCTGCCTTTGATTTCCTAACATACCTGGCTGATTGTTATTGATATTTTTGTGAATAAATAAGTAGCTGGAAGCTGATGCTTTGCTCTGTAGCATGCCCACAACCCATTTATTTTAATTAAAATAATGTCAGATAAGGAAGCTTGGAAGTTATCAAGGGAGATATCCATGGATACACTGGTGATGCCCTCCACACACTGCTAACTCCTGCCCTTTTCAAATCAGTGAACACTTTAACATTTAACATCATCCTTGCTACTCTAGGTGTTAGCCAATAAGAAAGATACTCTCCATTTAAAAAAATAATAATTGTCATGGGTTGTTTTTTTTAACTACCCAATTTGTTTGATCCAGACTGAAGAGAGACTCAAAAGCACTGGATCCTGGACAGATCTTTTTTATATCAGCCTACAAGGATTGGGGAGATGTTAATAAAACATTTACAGTGGTACTTTGATACTTATTGTTAATTGGTTCTGGGAGGTGCTATGAGCACCAAAATTTATGAGTACCAAACAATTTTTTTCACATAAGCAATAATGTAGTGAATCACAAGGCAGTTGACACCAATAACTTTTAGCTTGTGCATTGGGTACTAAACAAATGATGAGTACCGGGACAACATTTTCACATTGAATTTGATGAGTTTCAAAGCCGTTGAGTTCCAAGGTGTCATTATATTCGTTTGTTTTTATCAAATAAAAGGCATAGTGAGTACTTCCTAAATTCTATTGCTATCGCTACACTATTACTACATTCTATTATTTAATTATTAATAATATGACAATGTTTATACTGTGTATACTGTATTTATACTGTATAATATATTGTTACTATTCAATACCTTGTGCTCTTGTACTTTTAATAATTACTCACACATGATACTCTGGTTAGAATGCAGAATATTGCAGGATGGCTCTGCCTACTGACAGGAGTTTGATCCTCACCAACTCAGCCTTCCATCTTCCATGGTCAATACAATGAGGACCCATCTTGTCGGAGGCAATATGCTGACATTTGTAAACCGCTTAGAGAGGGCTGTAAAGCACTGTGAAATGGTATATAAGTCTAAGTGCTATTACTATTATTATTAGCCATTGTTTTTCAAATTTCAGCCAATTTTGACATCAAAATCCACTCTGGGTAATCCTCACCAAACCACCACAACTGGAATCTGCAACTCCGTCACCAAATATCATGGCTACTAATTGAACTTATCTCCCTTTATAAAATCATTGTGGGGTCATTAAGCGATACACCATGCAACCGCAAGTTATCAAACTGCTGTAAAACACTGTGAAGCGTTTACACAACTAAGTGCTATTTTTATTGCTATAGTATTGCTCGTATGTATCATTTGTTTCAGTGGTGGGTTGCAGGAAGTACGCCCTGGTACGGGTGTACCGGAGCCTGCCCAGAGCACCGGGTACCCTTCTGGTATGGTGCTCCGGAGGGTCCACCCACCCGCTCGAGCTCCTTACTGTGTTTTAAAGCTGTCGGCATTTCCATGCATGCGCATGGTGCGTACAGTGCCTGCACTCCGCTAAGCAGCTGGAGCATCATGGAGGCTTGTGGAAGCGTTGTTTGCAGCCAGAACACATGCAGGCACCATGTGTGTGTGCGCGCATGCTGCGGCGTGAATGTGGGCGACGCCGGGCCCGTTGCAACTGTGCCGGTTGGAACGGGATCCAGAACCCACCACTGGTTTGTTTCCTAAGTCTGTTATATCTTAAGTTACTTCTGTCTGAGATTTCACTTTCTTTTTCTGTTAATGGCCAACATGTTGAGCTTTGGCATCTTGTTTGCATGATGCTTTGTCTTGTTAGGCCTCTATGCTTCTTATTCACTCTTTTGGACTCTCCACTCTTTATGAAGGGGGGAAAAAATCTCTTTTCTTCAGCTGCTTTTCTGTTCGCTGGCAGCTGCAGAGCTCCAGAACACATGTCTCCTTAATTTTCCTCTTGTCACCCCTGACACCTGTGTCAAGGTTGCAGCTTTATTGGCAGCTCTGCCATGCCGATGGTGAGGAGAAGGCTGAAAGGGGATAGAAAGAAGGCGACACAGGTACCTGCAATTTTTTTTCCCCAAGCAGCCTGCCTTAGTAATCAAGTTTTCAAGGGAAGGAAGGTGAGCTACTTTTTAAAATATAATTTTATTATACTTTATAATGGTAAAAATAATACAAACTGGAGGAAGAATAGAATAGAGAAAAAAAAGACTGAAGAAAATGAAAAGAAAGAATGTAATAAAAAAAAGAAAAGAAATATAGTGGCTTCCAACCTTCATTCCAACAACAAATGCATAATGTATAAATTTGGTAAGTCTTTCCCCTCAATAAGGTTATAAACTCTTTATCCCATATCCCATCTTTTATCTCTAAGCCAGTGATGGTGAACCTATGGCGTGGGTGCCACAGGTGGCACGCGGAACCATTTCTTAGGGCACGCGAGGCGTTGCCCTGTCAGCTCCAGTGCGCATGTGTGCACTGGCCAGCTGATTTAGGCTTCCTTTTGAGGCCGTTTTTCGCCCTCTGGAGGCTTCAGGGAAGCTCCTGAAGCCTCTGGAGGTGGAGAGGTGAGGCTGTTTTCACCCTCCCCAGGCTCCTAGACAGCCTCTGGAGCCTGGGGAGGGCGAAAAAAGCATGCCAAAAGCAGGGGGTCACACACATAACATTATGGGTGTGGCACGCCCACGCCCAGGCACGTCTCCTGTGCTCCCCCCACTTTTGGCACACGAGCCAAAAAAGGTTAGCCATCACTGCTCTAAGCAAATCCATAAAATGTCAAGAGTTCATTCCTAGTATGAGAAAAAAGTCCACAAAGAGTTGCCAGAACTGTGTGTGTGTGTGTGTGTGTGTGTGTGTGTTATTTTAACCTTGATCAAATAAACCTGCTTTATATTTCCTCCTTTACTTCTAACAGTTCTTTATTCAATCAAATGTTGTAGGATTTTATTTCTCTTCAATTCCACTTTATCCTATGCAAGGATTGCTTTAAGACTTTAACAAGCCTCTTTTGTAGATCCAATAAGGAAACATTCCAGGTCATTCTCTTGGTTTATCATTTGTATTTCCCTTTAATTTTTAAAACTTCAGCAGTTTCTTTTGTATAAGCAGTGAAATGTCCTTTTTGAAACCATTCTCTTAGCATGTCATTTTGAGTTCCGCTTTTGGTATTTTGTCTTGTCCGACAAAATTTGTTCTACATTTGCCACTCCTTAACCTCTTTTGGATATAGTCTATCTATAGGTACATATATCACATTACTGGCAGTGCTGATGTTGTAGTTACCAATTTCTGGTCACATTCTTCAAAGCTCTCCTTAAACGTTTCCAGTGATATAATGCTTTATGTCACTTTTGTAAATTCCAGCATTATGTGGCCTCAAAAACAATCTTGTTTCCCCCCGCTTCTGCTTAGAATCTTTAATCATCTGGGGCATTCAGTTTCTAAAATCATAAAGTAACTTATCTTTCCTATAATTTACACAATCCAGGAAAGCCAAAATAAAACTGCTTCCCACAAGATTATTTATTTTTTTGTAGTTAATTCCAAAATCTTATATTAAACGTCAATAGTCCATTTTTTCCTTCACCTGCAACCATTTATAACTTTATTAGGCCAAATTCTTATTTAGCAATAGCAATAACAGTTAGACTTATATACCGCTTTGTCAGTGATGGGCAGTCAGATGAGGCAGGGGAGGCACAGCCTCACCAGCTCTAATCACGAAAAGAAAAAAAATGTAAAAGGAAAAAGGCGAGAGCTGTCAGGCTGAGTAGTTGCTGCCTCACCCGTAGATGACTCTGTTTAACTGTTTAAAAAAGCCTGTAAAAATGTGCCCTCTACTATGAGGCAGGAGAACTGCGTGCCTCATGTAGGCTGACTTTAGGCATTTTATGATCGCTCGAGAAGGGTTAAGTGAGGGTAAAAGCCTAAAAATTCCTGACATAAGATGAGGCACGCAGTTCTCCTGCCTCATAGTAGAGGGCGGTTTGTTTGGGTGGGGCTTCTTTAGAGGACCCGAGGCAAGAACAGAGTTGAAGTCCTCTCTGAAGCAGTGGGTGGGCTTTATTGAGTTTCAGGCATTTCCCACCCAGACAGCAGGCTGCATTTGCAATTGGAGGTATTTGGAGAATGCAACAGGGGAATGGGGATGGGATGGCAGAGGGGCTGCTTTCAAGCGATTGGAAAATATATCCAATCCAACTTGTGTGTGTGTGTTTGAGAGAGAGAGAGTGAGAGAGGGAAGGGGATAAAAGAGATAGTCCAATTCAACGTGTGTGTGTGTGTGTGTTTGAGAGAGAGGGGGAGGGAGGGAGAGAGGGAGGAAGGAGGGGAAGGGAAAAGAAAAAGAAAGAAGGAAATATCTTTCGCAAAGGAGAAAAACAAATGCTGTCACTTTAAATCTGAACTGAGCATGCCTGTCTGTGGAATTCTGGGAGTTGAAGTCCACAAGTCTAAAAAAATTTGAAACCCACCATTGTGTCACTGCCTCACCAGCCATTAATCTCACTGCACATCACTGTGCTTCATAGTGCTTTACAGCACTCTCTGACCAGTTTACATCAGCATATTGCCCCCAACAATCTGGGTGCTCTTCAGTGGTGGGATTCAATTTTTTTTACTATTGGTTCTGTGGGCGTGGCATGGCTTGATGGGTGTGGCAGGGCAAGGATACTGTAAAATCCCCATTCCCTCCCCACCCCACTAACCTACTTTCCAGCTCTGTTCTCCTGTGCAGGACATCAGAAGAAGACTCGGGAGGCAGCGAATAGATTGGGGGCAGGGCCAGTCAGAGGTGGTATTTGCCGGTTCTCCAAACTACTCAAAATTCCCACTACATTCACCAGAACTGGTCAGAACTAGATGAATACCACCTCTGGCCCTCATTTTACCTACCTCGGTAGGACAGAAGGTTGAGTCAACCTTGAGGCTGTCAGAATCGAACTCCTGGCAGTGGGCAGAGTCAGCATCCAATTCTGCATTCTTAGCTTTTTATTTCAGATTCCTTAAGTTCTGAAGCTTATAATTAATTTTTCTTTGGTTCAGAGTTGAAGATAATCTCCCCCAATTGCTTTTCCAAGTTGTTGCCCTGAAGGTTCCTAACAGGTTCAAGATGGTTAAAAGGCAATTTCTGAAAGCAATTAGAAAATGAGGCTTGCACACTTAACATCCTTTGGAAAGTTCTACCACAGTTGTGAGCAAGATGACTGATCCCTTTATCTCCTGATGATTAAATCCATGCTGTCCTGTTGTTTCTTCATGAGAAGCAGCTGCTCTGGCGCATATGTGGACAATCTTCATGTCTGCTTTACAAGCGCTAGTCATATTTCTTGACTGCAATATCTTCATTGCTAATTCTAAAGCTGGTTCTTCTGCCTCTTGTCATCAGGTTTTTTAAAATTTAATTTTAGTCCTTTCTTACATTTTTTTCCTTAACTTTTATTACTGGAGCTTGCTGCAAATTCTTGGCACTTTTGGATATAAGGATATGTTATCAGCCTTGAGCTGTTGATCTCTTTCCCAATCTAAGGTACCAACTTTATGTTTTCTATTCCTTTTTTTTTTTCTCAT
This sequence comes from Rhabdophis nuchalis, assembly GCA_039707465.1. Classification (NCBI taxonomy): domain Eukaryota; kingdom Metazoa; phylum Chordata; class Lepidosauria; order Squamata; family Natricidae; genus Rhabdophis; species Rhabdophis nuchalis. The sequence goes on from CM077649.1 coordinate 49,361,135, forward strand.
CATTTTTTAAATCAGCTATTCTATGTGTCCTCAGATGGCATATTAATTTCAGCTATCCACAATAATTTAATCTGAGATAAGAAGCTCTTTCCCTGGAAATTATTTAAAGAAACAGAAATCCTATCGTTTCTGTCAGTGAATGAGAGTTCATGACCGTGCAGAGACATGGTAACAAGACCAGCTAGTGAATAGGCAAAATAACTAAGTCAGCCAATGAGGGCTGTTTGGAAACTGAAACAGTATTTACTGGAGACAGCTGGGAGCCTGGGCATGGCTTAGCTCTGCAGCTCTGAGTCTGTGCTGAGCTCTGAACTAGTCTGCTGCTCTGAACTAAAACTGTTCTCTCCTCTGCTTGTGGTTTTGCTTGTATTTGCTACCACATTGGAAAACCTGCTTTTTGGTATTGCATATTTACTTCATACGTTACAATATATGTAAAGAGAAGTGAATGAATCCCGCTGAATTGGCTACCTGTGTGTACTTTCTGGATGTGATTGCTGCTGCAAACTCTGACACTTTCCTTTGCATTTTATGGATTCAACATAAGTTTAGTTTAATTTAGTTTATTCAAATTTATACCCCGCACCTTCTCCAAAAAGGACCCAGGGCGGCGCACAGGAAATTTAAAAACATAACAAATATAACAAAAGTACAAAATTTAAAAAAATATTAAATATACCCTGTGCTAAAATAGTATAAAATCCCCCAAATTAAAAACTATCTAAAAAACGGTCAAAACGGGAGGTTATGCTAGGCCGGCTTGTTGGAAAAGGTGCGTCTTAAGACGCTGGCGGAAGAGGCGGAGGTCTGAGATGGTACGTAGTTCGGGGGGTAAGTTGTTCCAGAGGGTAGGGCCCGCCACAGAGAAGGCCCTTCCCCTGGGTGTCGCCAACCGGCAACACCCACATAAGCACTTTTATATATTTAATTTAGTTCTTATTCCACAACTATTTTATGATTTTACTTTTTGGGATAACTTGGATATAGAGAGAAGTATTGTCAACTTGTGATTTTCCATGACTGAAGTGTGACGAACTTGGAACCTCCCCAGTTGTAGTTCAACACCAACAGACCATGACAAGAGTATTTTTCAATAGTAATTTTTGAGGTTTCAACACAGGTTTTTAAAGTAGCATATGTAGTTTGATGTCTATCATCACTCTTTAAATGGATTCTTTTTTGTGTGCCTTTTTTCTGAGGCTATTTGTGTTGATATTTATATTTTATGTAAGTTATTCTTTGTTAGATGTTGGAACATATAGTTAGAACAGCTAACAATAAATAAACAGACCAAGTAATTTGGTCTATTTCTTCCAAACTTCTACTCCCAAGAACAAAAGAGAGAGATTAAGAAAGAAATAATAATAGGTAGGAAAAAAGGGGGAAACGAAGGGAAAAAAGAAATTATATATATCCTCAGTTATAAAGTTTCTGAGCCTGACACTTTACTATACATGTTTAAAGAAGCTTAGACAATTCTAGAATACAATGCTCTTAAAAGACAGATGTGTACTCTTTGACAGCAATGTTACAGTGAGGCAGAAAGTCCTAATGGATATAATCAAAAGAAAACGCTATAGAATTATGCTTTTCCCCCTATTTTTTGACAATTATTTGCCTCACATCTTAAAGAAATCCTTTTATCTCTGGAAGTTTGCTACCAAACCACGAAAGATACCTGAACTATAAAGGTCACATCTTTAGCAATACAAAGTAATTATAAATCACTTCAGTTCTAAGCCAATACATTCTCTTCTTAAGACAAAAAGCTTAAATAGTTCAGAGATATAAAAAAAAAGTTAGTTACAGTTGAGAGTGGAAGAAAATGCTGTATTCTAATATGCAAAGAAGTGCAGGCAGAGGACAAATAAAATACAGAATATACTGCACGCCTTCCTTTTATGCAGAAGGAATGCATTTCCCAATAAATAAGATCTGCTCCCTTGGTAGCAACATGCAAATCATTAAAATTCTGTCTTCTTTATTTCCCACATGTTTAGGGAAGTAAAAGGCGGTGCTTCTCTTTCCCATACGGATTAAAATAAAGAAGATTTTTTAACTATAGTTGCAACTTTGTGTATCGTATATTTCTTTGAATCCTCACTAATTTATGTGACCATTAATGCTACCCCCCCCCTTTTTTTTAAAATGAAAACAGACTTGCTATAATTCTTTCACTGTAAATTTCCTTAGTGCAGAGTTTTCAAGATACATATTATCTCAAGGTAACCTCTGTTCTTAAATATTACCTACAGTTGTACCATATCACCATCTACCCCCATACATATTTTGGTGAACTTTGATTGGGAAAAGATAAATTCTAGCAGGCTTTAATATTAGCATCACCCCACCCCCCAATGGAATAAAGATGCTCAAAATTGCTTCCAGCTGAATTTGTAGAGCAATATTTTATGTCCTTACCTTTTATTTCATCCATTTGTTCAGAAGAATCAGTCACCATCAAGAGCTGAAAGAGAAGAGAGGGAGAGAGGCAGGGAGGGAGGGGGGAGGGAGGGAAGGGGAGATAGAGATAGATAGATAGAGAGAGAGAGAGAGAGAGAGAGAGAGGGAGGGAGAGAGAGAGGGAGGGAGGGAAGGGGAGATAGATAGATAGATAGATAGATAGATAGATAGATAGATGGATGGATGGATGGATGGATGGATGGATGGATGGATGGATGGATGGATGGATGGATGGATGGAGAGAGGGGGGGGAGGGAAGGGGAGATAGAGAGAGAGAGAGAGAGAGAGAGAGGGAGGGAGGGAGGGAAGGGGAGATAGAGAGATAGAGAGATAGAGAGATAGATGGATGGATGGAGGAAGGGAGGGAGGGAGGGAGGTTCCAGGTTATATCATGCATGGTATGGAAAATATGGACAGAGTTAGGAAATTTTTCCATGTCAGCCGTCTCCATTGCATAGTAAAAACTCAGCCATTTATTGAAATTGCACAAGCATTGTGGACATCAAAAGTTAGGTCTGTGCTTTCTTTAATGCACAGATAAGCCATGGGATTTGCTGGCATGAAATGAGTGGGGTAACCGCCATTTTAATGTAAAGGTATCTTTGAATGCAAAGCAACCTTTCATTTTGCACTTGACACACTTGTCCAAAAGATCAGCCAATCAGATATTGATTTTCAGGAGGCCATGTGGGGTATAATAAAGAGAATCATATATAAGCATCTCAAAGCAATGCAGAAATTGTTGGGATTTCAAAAACACTTTGCTAGATTAACCATTTATTTATTTGTCAATTTGTGCATGTAACTTTAGGTAGCTAACACCACATAATTAAAAAAGCAGGTAAATAAAAACAAACCAGGAAAGACCAAAAGAGAACATGGAATACTGCCAGAGAGCAATATCACATATTTCACACTATACTACTACCACCTTTGTGTAAATATTTCCAGCCTAAGCTGAGCCTGATGACAGACCAAGGTTTTCCCTTGCTTTAAGAAACTCAACACGATCAAATCAGTGTAGATGTCAACCTTGGAGCCATCTTGGAACATCTTCAGGGTTGCCACGGCGAGGTTGTGAGCTGTGGGAAAAGGAGGGGTGCGTAGAGATAGGTGGGGAAACACGTAGCCAGAATAACATTTTTTTCTCCTGGCAGCCAAGCAATGGTGGGATTCAAATTTTTACTACTGGTTCGATGGGGGTGGCTTTGTAGGCATGGCAGGGGAGGGATACTGCAAAATCCTCATTCCCTCCCCACCCCACTAACCTGCTTTCCAGCTCTGTTCTCCTGTTCCGGGCAACAAAAGAAAAATCAGCTGGGAGGCTATTTGCCGGTTCTCCAAACTACTCAAAATTTCCACTACCGGTTCTCCAGAACCTGTCAGAACTGGCTGAATATCACCTCTGTAGCCATGGACACTCTCACCAGCACCTAGATGGGAGTCATCTGGGTCTGGGACTGTGATCTGATTGGGGCATGTGATGTTGTGTGTAGTGGCGGATGGATGGGGTGGATGAACTTTGGATATTGAATTGGGTGGGGAAAACCCAGGGAGCGTCTGAGCTGAGTTTTCATCAGCTGTGCCAACATGACATGCCTAATAAATCTATACTTCGAGGAACCTTCTGGCCTTGGAGTTTTGATTTCATCTGAGCTGTTACTTGGAACCCTGACAATAGATGTCAGGCATGCTGTTTCTATGGGCAGACATAGCTAAGGTACCAAGAAGGCATGCCTCCTAGATCCCACAAGGTGCTAATACTTTTATAGCTTGGATGTGGATGCCAACCCTTCCAGATTTTACTGGATGGGCAAAAACACCAAGGTTGTTCTGTAGGCAAGCAGGGCATGACCATAAAGTAGTTTATAGGTGGCAACCTATAATCATTTGTAATGCAGTGAGAAGCCCACCCATGGTCATTATAACTTGTAATGGGCAATCAATGAGTGTAGTGAGAAGCACCTATGACTATATATGTGGTGGCATTTTGAACCATTTGTAGATTCTGAGTTTTCTTTAAGTGAACCCCAATATCGAACCCCATTTGTAGATTCTGAGTTTTCTTTAAGTGAACCCCAATATCGAGTCCCTTCGGGGAGAGAGAGCGGGTTATAAATAAAAATTATTATTATTATTAATATTAAATGCAATCATTCAAACAGGGGGTTCACCACAAGGCCCCTCCTCAGAAGGCTCATGTTGATTGGGTAACTTTCTTAACACATTGTAGAAATGTTATGTACACATACAATATCTTTTGCAAAGCATTTTGACAAAGTATCCTGTAGCATTCCGTTTACCAAGTATGTGTTAGCTGGATAGCACAGTGATGAAGGGCATACACAACTGGCTTGATAAATGAATCCCAAGTGTTTTCTTCAATGCTTCTTCATCAAACTGGAATGAATGAAGTAGTCTAAGATTCAGTCCTGGGCCTTTTAGAATGATCGAAGTAAACATACTATATATACTCATGGATCAGCCAAGAAATTTAAGTTAGAAAATATAGCCTCATAATTTCACACAGCTCACTCATGAATGAGCTTATCCACAAGTACTGTATTTTTTGGAGTATAAGACGCACCAGAGTATAAGATGCATCCAGGTTTTGAAGAGGCATTTAAAAAAAAAATTAGGTAGGTAGATAGAGGGATAGAGAGGGAGAGAAAGAGAGAGAAATACAGACGGTAGATATGGGAGGGGAGGGAGAGAAATACAGTAGGTAGGGAGCAGTGGTGGGTTTCAAATTTTTTAGAACCTACTCTGTAGGTGTGGCCTATTTTGTGGGTGTGGCTTGGCAGTCATGTGACAGGGTGGGAGTGGCCACCTTTTAAAATGTGGTGAAACTCATTTAACAACGCTCTTGCTTAGCAACCAAAATTTTGGACTCAATTGTGATGATAAATTCTTTCTTTCTTTCTTTCTTTCTTTCTTTCTTTCTTTCTTTCTTTCTTTCTTTCTTTCTTTCTTTCTTTCTTTCTTTCTTTCTTTCCTTTCCTTTCCTTTCCTTTCCTTTCCGTTGGGTCACTGGCAGTGGCGGGCCAGATTTACTTCCAGGTACGCCGGTGGAACCCCCTCTCACCGGTTCTCTAAATTTCACCAACCGGCTCTCACAAGTAGGTGCGAACCTGCAGAAACCCACCACTGGTAGGGAGAGAGAGAGTGTAGATAGGTAGGTAGGTAGAGGGATATAGAGAGAAACATAGAGAAATACAGTAGATAGGTAGGGGGAGAGAGAGAGAGAGAGAGAGAGAGAGAGAAGGTAGGTAAGTATATAGGTAGATGGGGGGGGAGAGAAATATAGTAGGTAGGTAGGTAGATGTTTCCAGGTGTATTTACCCATGTGCTGGGGAAGGAAATCGCTGTGGCACCTAAAACTTTTTTTCTGCTGGCACAGCACTTGGTCAATGTAATTCTCATGAATCCCTCTAACTCAGGGATTCTCAAACTTGGCAACTTTAAGACTTGTGGACTTCAATTCCCAGAATTCTCCAGCCAGCTATGTCCTCAAGCTATGCTGGATGGAGAATTCTGGGAGTTAAAGTCCACAAGTCTTAAAGTTGCCCCCCCAAAAAAGTTTGGGGCAATATGCTGGCTCTGTAAACTGCTTATAGAGGACCGAAAAGCACTATGAAGTGGTATATAAGTCTATATCTGCTGCTGTGGCCTAGAGGTGGAGCTCTCGTCTCCGAATCAGGAGGTTGTGAGTTCAATCCTAGGTAGAGGCAGATGTAGGGTCTCCTGCTTGGGCAGGGGGTTGGACTAGATGACCTGTAAGGTCCCTTCCCACTCTGTTTATCTGTTAAGTGCTCTATCTATCTATCTATCTATCTATCTATCTATCTATCTATCTATCTATCTATCTATCTATCATCTATCTATTACATTTGTCTGTCCCCCATCTCACTGTAAGGTGACTCTGACTGGCTTACAACTTCAAAATAAAAGCATAAATATATACATCAATGTATAATACCCTGTGTAGTTTTTAATAGAATGTGGTGAGCTACATTTGTTTGAAACTGCACATAAAAAAAAAATCTTCCTGGGTGAGGAACCGAACATTTTGGTAGAGTATTGACAGATTCTGTCTTGCATTATTAACATGCGGCTACAACAGAAAGGTCAAGAGATATGTGGGAAATGTAGTGCCAGTTAAACTAATGCAATTCTCTTTTGTGCTAATAAGGTGACTGGAGATGAAGACACATAGGAACGTCTATGGAATGTCACAATAATTGCTTGAAGCTGCTTTGGAATATCTAAAGCAATGCCCCAAGCAGCTCTAATGGTTTTGATCATGTTTCAGTTTAATATTGACCCCCACCCCAAATGATTCCCTTATAGTTCATTTAAAATCCGTATTTATTCTTCTGGCACTCATTTCTTTAACCTGACATAAAGCCAAGCTAACATTAAACAGTGATTCAAACTAGTACTGCTCCTTAAAACTCATCCATTAAAGTGGTAAAAAGTGGGTAGTTATAGTTACAGACTTTTTTTTTCAGACATCCATATTATTCTCAGTTGAATTGTTACTATATCCTTACTATATCTCGAACAATCGACTGTGGCTCAGCTTGTTTCTTGATACATCCTGTTGGAAGAAATGTCCATCTGGGTTCAGTTCCAAGTGGGGAAAAAGACACTGGAACCACGGAGGCTGTTTGGAAAGATGGTTTAATGGTGGACAGGATCACATGGTTGAGCTCCTGAGCAGAATCACATGGCTTGAGTTCCTGAGCAGAAAAAGGGGCAAGATGCTGAGAGTGCCCGAGTTTTATACCCTCTGTTGGGCCCCACCTCTCTGTTTCCTGTTTCCTGCGTAAGAAATATATCCCATTGGCTGTCAGACTGCTAGGAGGCATGGGTCTTTTACTAACTTTGTAGGCTTTGTCTGTGTCCCAGGCTTGTTTGAGTGCTGGCTAATGTACTTCCCAGGTGCCATTTGGTGAGATGGGTAGAAGACTAATCCTACCTTTGTGATGTAGGATACCCTGGTCAGGCCTTAAGGGGCCATTGAGAAAGGGGGGGGGGAAGGAAGCGGCAGGGAGCTACTTTGTCTTTAAAAACATGTTTCGCCCTTTTCTCATCTGCCTTTTTAATATTTCCTAAAATATTTCATTTTTCTAGGAGAGGGAAGGGTGAGTGCTAACTTCCTACAATCCTAATTCCCGATATTCATAAAACAAATAGCTAGTTACTGATATAACTAGCAAGTCTTAAGTTTCTTACTGAGCTTGGAGATCCTTAGTATTATGTAAATATAATGAAAATACTGAATTGTTTCCAAGACTTCAGTACTGCAAACATTAACTGCCCACCTACAGCTCTTTGATTTAGATCCTAATGCATGTCTTCCATTTCAGCATTGCCAAATAATAAAGTCAGACCAGTATCTTGAGCCTACATTATATTATCAAACTATGGCATTCTTATCCCTCATGTGCTATGATGTTGGTTCAGTTACAGTGGATAATAAATTTGGGTATTTTTAGGAACATCTGGTGAATATTTCTGGCTTCACAAAGCATTATTTTCATTTTTAATTTATTGTATTTGTTTATTATTTTATTTATTTTTAAAATGTTAGTCCTCTTGATTGATTTCATTAATTTATTAGCAGATGATTAATAAATTAATCACCTACAAGTTTACGTGGCAGTCAATCCTTTTCAGATTAACTGATTAACAGAGTTGGGAAGGATCTTGGAGGTCATCTAGTCAACCCCCCCCCCCGCCCAAGCAGGAGACCCTACACCATTTCTGACAGATGGCAGTTCAGTCTCTTCTTGAAAGCATTCAGTTGAAAGCATTCAATGTAGGGTTTCCTGCCTGAGCAGGGGGTTGGACTAGAAGACTTCCAAGGTTGCTTCCAACTCTGTTATTCTGTTCTGTTCTGTTCTGTTCTATTTAATTTCATTTCAGAAAGAAGGCATAACACTGCAGATTTGATATACTGTATGTATATCTAAACCAATTGCAATTAAATTGGGTACACCCCACAAAATCCTACCCCCCAATATTTTGATCATCTTATATTGATAACTATCTTTTAATATGCAATGGGGATGAAAAAAGGACCCAATGTAGTGTAACACATTTATTGAATTGATTGATGATTGCTCTTCTAAATATCAAGCAAAATCATATGTAAAAACCAGTCTGGCACTGCTTTTAATGAATGCTCCCTATTAAATTATACCTTAGTATGCCAGATGTGGGTTCCTGTAGTTGCTTTCTCTATAATTCCATAACCTGTACATAAACCTGTGACTGTATATTTCTGCATTTCTACATATAATGTAGTGAAACCATAACACAAAACGAAGTCAAGAACTCTGCTGGAATTTCACGATCCTACAAGAGTGTTGATTCCACATGATATTATGATAAAAAGAGATTCAATGCATTTTGAACTGTATGTGCATATTTATGCTCCATGGTCCCTAAATGTGTAGTGTTATTAGTATAATGTGTGTATTCTTTGGCAGATCTGCACCCTGGAAGTATCAGGACCATGGAGAGTTCATTTATAAGCAATAACAGGGTAAATTCTAGGGGGGGAAATGATGTTATTCTGGAGTCAAGAGGAAGCTTTAAAAAGGCATTTTTAAAATTGTATGCTGGGTTTGTCTTTTGTCCTTTTAACTTCTTTTTTCTAAGTATTGTTTTATTTTTTTTCTTCTGGAATTGTCGCTTGATCATATAGTTTTTCATAATCTTGACCTTTTTTCTTTTTAGGGATGCGGTGGTTCAGTGGCTAAGACACTGAGCTTGTCCATCAAAAAGGCCAGCAGTTCAGCGCTTCGAATCCCTAGCGCCACGTAACAGAGTGAGCTCCCATTACTTGTCCCAGATTTTGCCAACCTAGCAGTTTGAAAGCATGTAAAAATGCAAGTAGAAAAATAGGGACCAACTTTGGTGGGAAGGTAACAGCATTCCATGCGCCTTCAGTGTTTACTCATGCTGGCCACAAGACCACAGAGACGTCTTTGGACAACGCTGGCTCTTCAGCTTTGAAAGGAAGATGAGAACCGCCCCCTTTCCTATTTTCTTTTTATCGTCATTTTGATAGCAAGAAGTCTCTTCATCATCTATTAGTTGATGAATCAATTTCTTTTCTTTCTCCCTTTTTAATCTATATTATTATTATTATTATTATTATTATTATTATTATTATTATTATTATTATTATTATTATTATTATTATTATTATTATTATTATTATTATTATTATTATTCACATTTGTAACCCGCACCCATCTCACCACAAGGGACTCGGGGCGGCAAACAGAGATTTAAGATAAATATACATAAATATAAAATATTACTAAATAATAACTAAATTAAATCAATACCCTGCTTAAAATAAATTTAAATTTAAAACCTATAAATTAAAACTTTGATTTGATTATAAAACAGTAGTGTGCAGAGTAGCTCATGCTAGGCCGGCCAGATGAAAATAGTAAGTTTTTAAGTGCCAGCGGAACAAGCGGAGGTCTGAGATGGTACCGAGATCGGGAGGTAGGTCGTTCCAGAGGGTTGGGCCCACCACAGAGAAGGCCCTTCCCCTGGGAGTCGCCAACCGGCATTGCCCGGTCGATGGCACCCGGAGAAGACCCTCTCCCTGGGAGCGAGTCGGTCGTAGGGATGTATGGGGTATGCCAACCAACATCCTGGCTTGTTTGCGTTTTCAAAAAAAATATGTGTTTAGATATTTTTATTTTTATTTGTTCTAGCTCTTCTTTATCTATTAAGTTCAACTTATGTTTTTTAAAGTCCATATGATTTTTTATGGTCCTTTTGTGGATCTTTTGTCCTTTTAACTCAGCTGAGGACGGATAGCACAGTGAATCAATCTGGCATCATTTTATTTGTTATATTCATGAGAAACAGTTTCCCTGGTCTTCTTTGAATTGAATTATCTATGTGTTCTTTATCGAAATTCCAGGATGATTGGGGTGAACTTTAAAAAAAATATTTTGGAACTTTTTCTCAATCTCTGCTTATTTTCCTGGGATATTTTCAGACTTCTAAAGTAAATACAAATGCTTTGGATTCAAAATTAACATATGATGAAATAGTTAATAGTTTTTGAGATCCTCCTACTCCCACATTGTTTGAGGTACTCCTACTCTGACACTGTTGGGCTCAAACCGCTGGAGTGCAGACCATGGCTGGCTGGCAATTCCAGCATCATTAAGCCACTGTGCCACCACATCCCCTAATGTGTTTCTAAGAGCATTGAATGAATTTTTGTACTGTGTTTTTGTATGTTAATGCATAATTGATTTTTACAACTGTTACAATTAATGTGATGATAAATTATGTACCAAAAACGTAGAGATTTTCAGTTCATGAATAACTTTGGATTTATTGAGCTTGGAGCATTTCCAAGAAGTTGTTTTGCTTTGTTAGAAACTACTGCGCTAGACTTAAAATTCATGACTGAAAATATATGCTCATTTTCAGCCATTGAACTAATGCACTAATTTACCATATACGATTATATAAGGGAAGGTGTAATGTGCTTAAAATCTGAATTGTGGTTACATGTCTATTGCAATATGTAGGGGGGTTTATATTGTTTTATTATATAGAAGCCTCAGACATCAAGCTTGAAATCAGAACATTGTGAGTATTAGTCCCATTTTAGGCACAAAGCCAGCTGGGTGATTAGGGCCAGTCACTTTCTCTCAAGCCTAGGGAGCAAGCAATGGCAGTCCATTTCTCAACATTTTGACAAGAAAAATGAATGGACTTGTCACCAGGACTGACTAAAAGCACTCAAATCCAAAACCACCCACTACTAGTATAAACAATATATAACTATTAAGCACTACATGGGGCTTCCCTTGAGGTGCACTCGAAAGCTACAGTTAGTCCAGAATGCAGCCGCGTGGGTGATTACGGGAGCCCCGAGATGCTCCCATATAACACCGATCCTGCACGAGCTGCACTGGCTTCCTGTGGTCTTTCGGGTGCGCTTCAAGGTTCTGACAACCATCTTTAAAGCGCTCCATGGCTCGGGGCCTAGTTATATGCGAGACCGTCTCCTGCCCCATACATCCCTTCGGCCGATCCGCTCCCACAGAGCTGGCCTTCTCAGGGTGCCATCAGCCGGGCAATGCCGTCTGGTGACACCCAGGGGAAGAGTCTTCTCTGTGGCGGGCCCTGCCCTTTGGAACGACCTGCCCCCTGAATTACGTATCATCACGGACCTCCGCCTCTTCTGCCAGTGTCTTAAGACACATCTTTTTCAACAAGCCGGCATAGCCTAACCCTCCCGTTGTTGACCATTTAGATAGTTTTAAATTGGGGATTTTAATTGATTTTAGCATAGGATCATAATTTAATTTAATTTAATCTATTTTTAAATTCTATTTATTGTATTGTTTTTTGTATATTTTTAAATTCCTGTGCGCCGCCCTGGGTCCTCTGTGGAGAAGGGCGGGATATAAATATGAATAAAATAAATAAATAATTAAAATAAACTGATGATGTTACTGTACCTAGTTTGGGTAATGAAATATCTGCAAGAAAACAAGCAAGCTCAGAGAGGCACCAAGGACCCCACATGTCAACCCTGAACTACAAATATTATATTTTATTATATATCTGTTGTGGCCCACCAGCAGAGCTGGCAGCAGATTCAGACAGCGAGGAGGTTGGGAAGGAACATGGGCCAGTCCTGGAGTCTGGGGAAGGCTCTGATGAGGGCTCTGTGTTGGAGGCAGAAGATGGGCCAGGACCATCTGACAGTTATCAGCTGCCTTCGGAGTCAGACATCAGTGAGGCAGAGCTGGAGCCTGTTCCCAGTGTGTGCATGAGCAGAATTGCCAGACAAAGGGAACAGCTAAGGAACAAGGGTTGACTTGGGAGTAAGGCCACAGGTGGACGGTGAGTGGCCCCTCCTATAGGGAGTAAAAGAGGAGCAAAAGGGAAGGGGTGTTATCAGGAGACAATTAGTTCATTCTTGCCAAGTATTGCGACATCTGAAAGATATCGGCCTGGCCACTCTCCAAGCCTGACAAAGGTTGGTAATTGTGAACAATCTTGAAAAACTGTGGGCTGGGACTTTGCTGGAGAGGAATTCCTAGTGCCGCATAACAGAGTGAGCCCCTGTTACTTGTCCCAGCATTTGCCAACCTGGTATGCAAAAATGCAAGGAGAAAAATAGGAACCACCTTTGGCGGGAAAGTAACAACATTCTGTGCACCTTCGGTGTTTAGTCATGCTGGCCACATGAACACAGAGATGTCTTCGGACAGCTCTGGCTCTTCGGCTTTGAAATGGAGATGAGCACCGCTCATCAACGGGAACAACTAGCACATATCTGATGTTCAGAAGAATTATGCCACAAATGGCAGAAGATGTGGTATTGTTTTTTTACTGGAAAGATACAGGCTGATAGATAAAAGATTAATCTAAAACCAGTTGAGACTAGGGAAATTTAGTGATAATAGACAAAGTTAGATAAATAATTGAAAGTGATAATAAATGTATATATATATATATATATATATATATATGCATAGTTATAAGTGGTTACTGGAAATGAATATTGAATAGCATTTATTAAAGGAGATGAGTAAATATTATTGATGTTTGGTTAAAATAGGTTACAGGGAATAATGATTTGGGAGGATAGTAGAATTAACAAATATGATGCCAATATGTGGCCATGTTCTAAGTTTTTATTGGTATATTTTAAAATGAAGGATGTGTGATACAATTATAATTAATTAATTAAGAATTAAGGCATGAAAAAGATAAAGTTTATAAATATATTTAATGTGATGTGTTTGAAATAATATGAAATAATATGAAATGGATGAATATCGAAGAGATGTATGAAAATATTTTGTAATCAGCAGATACACTTTCTATAGCATGTAAGATGAAGGATTTTTGTGTTGTGTTAAAAAATAAAATAAATAAAAAATTATTTTTTTTAAAAAAGGAACAACTAGCACATATCTGCAAGGGGAACATTTACCTTTACCTTTTTACCGAGATATCACTGTGTAGGAGAAGAAATATAAATGGATGATTACATGATGGACCAGAATGTAATTATATGAGATTCTTAATAATCCTTTCTAAAAATGTAAATATTGGAAGTATTGTAATTAGCACAGGTCGAAAAAAGAAATCATATGGAAATATCCCTCCCTCATTTAAGTAGCTTCATTTCCTATGGTTAAATATTAAGATTCTACCAGTTTCTGCTCTTATAAGTGTGCTTTTAAGGTGATAGAGGTTTGCAAACTGGGGAGTTCCCCCACCCCTTTGTTTGGGGTAAAATTGGATCTATAAAGAAATTCTCAGCTTTCTCGTGACCTCCTTGACTTTTACTGTCTAGGTCAGGGGTCTGCAAAGTCGGCTCTTTTAAGACTGGTGGACTTCAACTCCCAGAGTTCCCCAGTAAGCATAGCTGGCTGGGGAATTCTGGGAGTTGAAGTCCACCAGTCTTAAAAGAGCCGACTTTGCAGACCCCTGGTCTAGGTTGTTGCTACTATCTATTATGTCAGGGAAATGCTGGAAGCTGACAGCAGGTTAGTGAAAGAGCAGTGCATCACTTCATGTGCACCCCTAGACTAATAACTTGCAACCTAAAGGTGCAGTGTAGGGTGCTACTCGGACAATAATACTGAAAATTCATCTGACAGTCCCCTAAAGCAGGGGTCTCCAACCTTTGCAACTTTAAGTCTGAAGGACTTCAGCTCCCAGACTTCTCCAGCCAGCTTTGCTGGCTGGAGAATTCTGGGAGCTGAAGTCCTTCAGACTTAAAGTTGCAAAGATTGGAGACCCCTGCCCTAAAGAATTGTATCTGGAATAGTAGGCTTTGCCTCTCTATTTTGTTGTTGTCATTGCTCAAATACAATTACTTTTTCCTTGTCTGCCTTCTCTCCTTCTCCTGTGTCACATTACTTCTCTTTCTCCTGCTCCTACCCACTGAAACGTAAGAGAAGTGTTTGAGGAGTAGTTGCTGCTGGGTAGGACTTTGAAGTCTATGAGAATTAGCAAGCCAAAGTTTGAATTCTGAGCTCTTGGGATCTGGTAGATTTCCCCCTGATCTCTGACCTTGCATATGTTTCAAGTTCATCTCGTGTGATTTAGAGAGCTCACCAGTTTCCAGTGACAGCCACTGCATAATAGATCAGCCATCTACTAGAGCTACACAGGAGAAACATCAAAGACAGGAGCTCATATACATTTTAGGTAAGGATAAAGCTGGATCTTGGTTTTTCTCCCTTCCTGGATTTTCTCTATATAATTCCTATTGCATGTGATTTCCCTCCTATGATTTGAAAATGAAAGACACAATACAAAAACCTGAAAGTATAAAATGGAAAATAGGTAAAGGTAAAGATTCCCCTCACACATATGTGCTAGTTGTTCCCGACTCTAAGGGGCGGTGCTCATCTCCATTTCAAAGCCGAAGAGCCAGTGCTATCTGAAGACATCTCTGTGGACCATGACTAAGGTGCATAGAACACTGTTACCTTCCCACCAAAGGTGGTCCCTATTTTTCTACTAACAGCACTCAACTTTTGTGCATTTTATGTTCCCAAATAGGATCTTCTGCTAAAAGGATCTTTCTTCTGAAATGTCATTGATATCCACTTGTAGCAGATTTGGTTTTTTTTTTCCTAGCATGGATACCATCTCTTTGAACTGCTTTGGTTTTAGTATAAAGAAAAATTTCCTGTAAAGAAACATTTCACAATCTAGGTCCATTCCCCCCAATCTAAAGGTAAAGGTTCCCTTTGCACATATGTGCTAATTGTTTCTGATTCTATGGGGTGGTACTCATCTTCGGTTCAAAGCCAAAGAGCCAGTGCTGTCTGAAGATGTCTCCATGGTCATGTGGCTGGCATGACTAAATGCTGAAGACGCATGGAGTGCTGTTATCTTCCCACCAAAGGTGGTTCCTATTGTTCTATTTGTATTTTTACATGCTTTCAAACTGCTAGGTTGGCAGAAGCTGGAACAAGTAATGGGAGCTCACTCCATTACACGGCACTTGGGATTCGAACCACGGAACTGTTGACTTTTCTGATTGACAAGCTCAGCCACTGAACCAACATGTCCCATTGGAAAATACTATTTGCATTTCTCAGATTAAAGAGTTTGTAAAATCCCACTGTCTATAATAGAGAAAAATACAATGAAAAAATTGTTTACCATGACTATCAGTGACAGTTGTAACTGGAGTACAATATATTTATTGAACTCAGCTTGATTACATTTACTGCATTATTCAACTTGAGTGGCAAATGCAAACATTCTCTCATTTCATTTATGACTATATTGAATAAAGAATGCCATGTCTTGATGCTAAAACAAATTTTGGGAACCTAGGAACAAATGTGGCTATTTCCCTCCCACCCCTTAAAATCTACATATATTTCTTTGGAGAGCCATTTACGCTTTTTAACATTCTGAAGACTGCAACATTGAGTAATCTCTAGCTTTACTCAGCCAAACTAATATATCTCATCAGTTCATAATTGCAAATGTATAAAACAAAGATTTTAAGGCTAGTGCTTGATATTAATACTGAAGAAATAAGCAGCTGAAGGTCATATTGGGATCTAATTGTCTTTACTCTTATTCATTTCCTCTTATCTCTCATTTTTCTGTTGCAACCATGAGGAGAAGAGCTGAAGGGATAAAGAGGAGAAGAGAGATCTGCAAAAGCTGCTTAATTTTTAGCAGCAATATATACAGTTGCTCCACCTTCTAAGTCCAGGGGTCTCTGAAATAGAAATGCAAACAAGGAAAAACAGGCTGCAACATCATAACACAAATTCTACTCCTACCATGTTTCCTTAGGATGCCAAAGGGTGGACTTTGTGTTGTGACATCCAATAGATGTTCATAGTTACTTATTTATTAGAATTGTGTGCAAGATACCAACACAACCATGTGATAGTTAGGGGTTTAAAAAAGAAACAGCATAATGGATCTAAGCATAATCAATATTTAAAATTATCTTGAAACTGGAAAATAAATCATTTTCTTGATGCTAACAAAATAGATCTCTAGAAATGCCATTTCTGTTTTGGATCATCCTGGATCATCATCATATTTATAGTGTTTTATATACTATATAGTTATACTGTATTCTGAGGAGTTATCATATCCCCTATATAATTATGTTCTGTGCTCACCTCTTGTCTTTTTTGCTCCTGAATCTTTAAGATACAATTATTTTCTAAATGTCATAATTTGTGTCCTTTCTTTATTTGATGCTTTATTTATTTTTGTACCACTGCAATTCCAAGGGTCTTGGAGTTATCATCACCATACATTTAACCAAACATGTAAAACAGATAATTTAATAAAAATAACTCAGTTATATTTATTTATTTAGTGGCTAAGACACCGAGCTTGTCGATCAAAAGGTCGGCAGTTTCACGGTTCGAATCGCTAGTGCTGTGTAACAGGGTGAGCTCCCGTTACTTGTCCCAGCTTCTGCCAACCTAGCAGTTCAAAAGCACGTAAAAAATGCAAGTAGAAAAATAGGGACCACTTTGGTGGGACGACAACAGCGTTCCGTGTGCCTTCATCATTTAGTCATGCCAGTCACATGACCACAGAGATTTCTTCACACAGGGATGACCCTTCGGCTTTGAAACGGAGATGAGCACTGCCCCCTAGAGTTGGGAATGACTAGCACATGCAAGTAGAAAAATAGGAATCACCTTTGGTGGGAAGGTAACAGTGTTCCATGCGCCTTTGGCATTTAGTCATGCCAGCCACATGACCATGGAGACATCTTTGGAAAGCACGAGGGGAACCTTTATCTTTACCTAACATCAAGTAGAAAAGTAACAATACAATAAGTGTAACAATATCAACATCTTTTCCCAAATGCCTTCTGGAATTATTTATTCACGGAAGAGCAGCAGGAAGTCTAACTTTGAGGAAGAGACTACTCCAAAGTTCAGGAGCTCCAATAAAAAATCATTTCCTGCAAGCACTTTCCTCTCTGGCCTAGGAAAAACCTTCTCCCAAAGAGCCATTGATAAATTACTTCCTGGAATAATCTATCACATTCCTGATAGTAATGTAGGGAAAGGAAGCAAGAGTGACATGGATAAACTTTGCGGATAAGTAAAGATAGAGGTTCCCTTGCACATACATGCTAGCTGTTTCTGGCTCTAGGGCGAGGTGCTCATCTCCGCTTCAAAGCCGAAGAGCCAGCGCTTTCCATGGTCATGTGGTTGGCATGACTAAATGCCGAAGGTGCATGGAACACTGTTAGTTTAGTTAGTTTATTTGATTTGTATACTGCCCTATCTCCCAAAATGGGACTCAGGCGGTGCCCTGATACCTTCCCACCAAAGGCGATTCCTATTTTTCTACTTGCAAGTAATGGGAGCTCACTCCATTGTTGATTCCCCAAGCCTATGTCCCAGACAGCTCATCTGGTAACCTATGAGTCACCGCATTCCGGAGCTGAGCCAGCAGCTGCAGTGATTAACAGAGACAAGCTGTCTGGAATCTGTCTGGAAAGGAGTCACAATGTTGCAATTGCATTGCTAGGAGTTTCCTGCCTGGTAACTCTATATAAGAGGTTGCCAGAGAAGAAACCTTGCCAGTTGAATCTTGTGTGTGTTGTAAATAGTGTGAATAAACGTTCCTGTTGTTTTGACCATGCCTGAGTCGGAATCCTTTGTCTGATCTAACACTGGCGACGAAGGTGGGATTCAGGCCGTGGCCTTAGAACGCAACGGGTAACGAATACTTCAACAACAGAGCGCAGCGCGATGCACAGCCTCACCATGGCTACGGCGACAATGCCTCCGTTTGCACCGTTCGACCCGATGAAGGAACAATGGGCTTCCTTCTTAGCCCGGTTCGAGTGCTTCTTGATAGCCAGCGACTACGGCGAACTCGCGCCTGCCAGGAAGCTGAGCCTATTCCTCCAGTGCGGCGGCCCTGAATTGTTTGCTACCGCCCGAACCATAGCAGCACCCGCAGCGGTGCACGAAGTGCCGTGGGACGATCTCCTGGGCCGCCTGAGAGCACACTACGCGCCGGCGCCTTCCCGCATAGCGCATCGCTATGCATTCAGGCAATGTGTGCAACAGCCGCAACAGTCGGTAGCCGAGTTCCTGCAGAAATTGAGAGCGACCGCAATCCCCTGCGAGTTCCCTGCTGGCTTCCTGGAGGAATCCCTACTGGAGCAGTTTGTATGCGGCGTAAGAGACATCCGCCTAAAGCGCCGCTTGCTTTCAAAAACTGTCCTGACTCTCGAGCAAGCGGTGGAAGAAGCACGCGCGACAGAATTGTCGGAGATCTCCACATCCGACATGGGCCGCGCGCGCCCTCCTCTTTTCCCCACTCCGCGAGCGTGTCTGGTAGACGAAATAGCGCCGCTGGATGAGCTGGAGGAGGAAGACCGTGGGGACTGCATGAGGGTGACCGGGCGCGTGCTGAATCGCGCATTCACACCGCAGCAGAAGTCCGGGAACTGCCTAGGCTGCGGAGGGGCCCACCAGAGACCAGAGTGCCCATTCAAGGCATCGGTGTGCCGCAGATGTGGCAGGAAAGGACACCTAGCAGCTGTGTGCCGTGCTGCCACTCCAGCGACAACGCCAGCTGCCGCCTCCAGAACCGTTCCACCAGGACAACGAGGGTCGCAGAAGTGTTCAGGACGCTACCAGCCACAGCCGACCGACTGCTTCGCGCTGGCGGAGATGCCCCCAGCTCTAAGCTACGACCAGGCAGAGAGTAGGAGACTGTCAACAGTGGTTTGCTTAGAGGGGGTGGGGGTAAAAATGGAAATAGATTCAGGGTCCTCTAGATCACTCATGTCCTGGGCGCATTTAGTTAAGCTTTGCCCCAAGCTCAGGAAGCGGGATCTCGGCCCCACAGCGACGATCCTGAAAGATTACCAGGGCTCACAAATTCCCATTCTAGGTCTGCACAGAGTGAGAGTAGACTACGGCCCCTTCCACGGATCCCTTCCCATCCTGGTAGTGGCCAAACCCCTAGCTGCCTTGATCGGATTGGACTGGTTTCCAGCCTTGGGACTGTCAGTCCAAGGAGTACACAGCGTGCCAGCCAGTTCTCCGGTAGACGAAGTAATCAGAGAGTTCAACGACGTCTTTGATGGCAGCTTAGGAACGTACAAAGGCACTCCAGTTTCCCTAAATTTGGACCCCCAGGTTGCTCCAGTCCGCTTGAAGGCCCGCAGGCTGCCGTTTGCGCTGAAGCCCAAGGTTGAAGCGGAATTGGATCGATTGGTGGCGCAGGGCGTGCTCGAACCCGTCGATCAGGCGAAATGGGAGACCCCAATTGTGGTCCCCATTAAGCCCGACGGGTCCGTGAGGATCTGCGCCGACTATAAGTCGACGATCAACCTCGGGCTTCAGGCGAACCCATACCCGGTTCCGGTGGTGCAAGACCTACTCCACTCATTGGGACGAGGTCGAGTGTTCGCGAAACTGGATATGGCGCAAGCCTACCAACAGCTCCCGGTGGATGACGAGGCTGCGGAAGCGCAGACCATCGTGACCCACCGTGGGGCTTTCCGCTGTCGCCGTCTCCAATTCGGCGTGTCCGTAGCCCCGGGGATCTTCCAGAGCCTCATGGAGCGACTGCTCCATGGGCTCCCTGGCATTGTACCGTATTTTGACGACGTCCTGATTGCTGCTTCCAGCATATCAGAACTCGCCAAAACGTTACGGAAGGTCCTCAGAGTTTTCAGGGGCGCAGGTTTAAAGTTGAAACGCAGCAAATGTACGTTTGCTGCGCCTAGGGTGGAATTCCTGGGTTTCATGATTGACGCCCAAGGAATTCACCCAACCCCCTCCAAGGTCGAGGCCATCCAAAAGGCCCCCACTCCTGCCTCCAAAACGGAGCTGCAGGCATTCCTCGGCCTTTTGAATTTCTACGCGCCGTTTATTCCCCATAAGGCATCGCTAGCCGAGCCGCTGCATCGGTTGCTCGACCGATCCGCGGCCTGGCACTGGGGCAGCCGCGAAGCACACGCGTTCGCGGCTGTCAAAGCCATGCTCACGTCAGATGCGGTACTAGTCCAGTACCATGACAGGCTTCCTCTGACGCTTGCGTGCGATGCCTCCCCTTTTGGCCTGGGGGCTGTCCTTAGCCACGTCTTTCCAGACGGCTCGGAAGCCCCCATTGCTTTTTACTCCCGGACAATGTCTCAAACGGAGAGAAACTACAGCCAAATCGACAAGGAGGCTTTGGCTGTAGTGTCCGGGATTAAGAAGTTCCACAATTACCTCTATGGGCGGACCTTTTCTGTTGTCACGGACCATAAGCCGCTCCTTGGGCTATTGGCCGGTGACCGTCCGACACCCCCCATCCTGTCGCCCAGGATGACCCGCTGGACGGAATTCCTGGCAGCGTATGACTATACGCTGCTATACCGTCCTGGCAAGCAGATAGGGCATGCTGATGCCCTAAGCCGCTGCCCTCTCCCGGGGCCGGATCCGGCCCCTGTGCCTGCTCTCTCTGTCCTGATGGTCGCGGAGTCGGACTTGCCCCTGTCCTCTTCCGCCGTTGCCGCTCACACCCACGCAGACCCCGTCCTCGCCCAGGTCTGCCGATGGGTGCTGAGGGGCTGGCCTTCGGGCAGTGTGGCTGAAAACTTTCGGCCTTACAAGTCACGCCAGCTGGAGCTCTCGCTCCATTGCGGGTGCTTGTGTTGGGGAGATCGGGTCATCGTCCCTTCCCCTCTCCGGCACATGGTTCTTCAGTCGCTCCATGCCAACCACCCAGGCATCGTCCGTATGAAGGCATTGGCCCGGAGCTATGTCTGGTGGCCCGGCATGGATGCTGAAGTGGCGGAATGGGTGGCCGCCTGCTCCTCCTGCCAATCGTCCCGGCCGGCCCCCCGGTCTCCCCGCCGAGGGAGTGGGACGCCCCCAGGTGCCCATGGTCCAGGCTCCACTTGGATTTCGCGGGTCCCTTCCATGGCCAGAATTTCCTCGTGGTGGTGGATGCGTTCTCACGCTGGGTGGAGGTGATTCTCATGGCTTCTACCACAGCGGAGAGCACGGTGCGTGCCTTGCGCCGTCTGTTTGTGACCCACGGGTTGCCGGACGTCGTTGTGTCCGACAACGGACCCCAATTTCAATCCTCCACCTTCTTGGACTTTCTGGCCACCCAAGGGATCCGCCACGCGCCGGTCGCCCCTTATCACCCGGCGTCTAATGGACGCGCGGAACGAGCCGTGCGCTCAGCCAAGGAAGCCTTGGCCCGTTTGGATAAAGGGGACTGGCAGGCAAGGGTGGCCGCGTACCTTTTGGGACAGCATGTCACACCTTGCCCAGCCACAGGGAAAAGCCCCGCGGAGCTCTTGATGGGCCGACGCTTGCGGACCACTCTGGACAGACTGCACCCCGATTACGACGGGTTGCAGAGGGGCAACCTGCAGATTCCCACTCCTCGTTTATTTGAAATTGGGGACCTGGTTTGGGCAAGGAACTTTTCAGGGGAGCCGCGATGGATTGCCGCAACCATTTTGGACGTAACCGGACCCTGTTCTTACAGAGTCGGCCTTCAGGATGGATCCGAGTGGCGGCGCCACCTGGATCAACTGAGGCGCCGCCTGCCCGAAACAGCAGTCACCACGCCAGGCCGTTCCTGCCCGTTGGCCCCCGTTGGGCCGTTGTTCTCTGCTCAAGCCGAGCAGTTGTTTGGAACCCCGGAGTCCCTAGCCGGTCCAGACCTCGTATCGGCGGGAACAGCACGGGGAGACCGCCAGGACCTCACAGCCCAATCTGACTCTCAGCTGGGGGCCTCGCCCATCGGGGAACCACCCTACCAGAATAATACTCGCCAGCAAATGCCAACTACCTCAAGCCCGGTCGCCACGCCCCCTCACCCGGACTTGCTAGGGTCGCCATTGCCGCCTACGGCGACTCCACCTCCGAGGGCAGGCCGCGATGACGTAGGCGAAGGCTCCGTGGCCCACAGGGAGGAGCCTCCTCAAGAACTAAGGCGGTCAGGGCGGACCCGACACCGCCCCGCCTATCTGAACGACTACGCGTGCGCATGTACTGTGTTGGACAGAGAACCTAGACACATGCGCACTGACTATGGGGGAAGGAGTGTTGAGTCCCCAAGCCTATGTCCCAGACAGCTCGTCTGGTAACCTATGAGTCACCGCATTCCGGAGCTGAGCCAGCAGCTGCAGTGATTAACAGAGACAAGCTGTCTGGAATCTGTCTGGAAAGGAGTCACAATGTTGCAATTGCATTGCTAGGAGTTTCCTGCCTGGTAACTCTATATAAGAGGTTGCCAGAGAAGAAACCTTGCCAGTTGAATCTTGTGTGTGTTGTAAATAGTGTGAATAAACGTTCCTGTTGTTTTGAACATGACTGAGTCGGAATCCTTTGTCTGATCTAACATCCATTACACGGGCTAGGGATTTGAACTGTCAAACTGCTGACCTCTGATCAACAAGCTCAGGGTCTTAGCCACTAAGCCACTGCATCCCTTAAATTTTGCAGATGTACAGGACATGGAGTATATTAAAATATTGATCAGGGTTCACAGTCCCAGAGAAAATGCTAAGACACCGATTCAAGAAACAGACTCCACCTATGAAGATAAAAATTATGTGAACTTATCAGTGAAATGTAGTGCTAAAAAGGCATGGTGATCAGCTGGTTGCTCTTCCTACCCACCTTAATATAGGGCAGCGGGCAACACCCTGTAGATGCTCTAAGAAAGGTAGAATTGTTTTTCCATTCTTATCATTATGCTTTCATCTCAAAAACAGGAATTTGTCTCAGTCTTCAGTGAGGTTCAGGTGCTCTTTTTGCTGTTTTCATTTCCCAGGCATCCTCAGTAACCCAAGAAGCCATCTGTGATCAGTCAGGAATGAGTCTACTCTGGAACAAACATATAATTTCTAATTTTGGCAATCAATCAATGCTAGATTATTGAGAACCTTTGGAATCTCTCCAGATGCCTTAGGCACCTGGGGTGAGCCATCTTATTAATCCCATTTACCCTGTGGATGAAATGGGTAGTAGTAAGTCTCATATGTATCTGGAAATAATCTGACCACAATAATGGACTTAGTCTAAAGTCCTTCATTGCATATATCATAAAATCCATATTTATTGCTCCATAAAACCAACATCTATCATATCTTCATCTATATGCATTGGTTGAAAATTACCTTGGACACATCCATGGTTGTCATAGAGAACTTGCGCTCCGAATTTTCCCAGAACTCTTCCCTAAAACATGGAGAGTATACAACTAAGGGACTTCCAACCCCAGTCTAGCATCTTAGGAATATGTGTATGTTAGACATAATGGCAGTCATACACAAACAGAATAGAGGTGGTATTCAGCAGTTCTGGAGAACCGGTAGCAGAAATTTTGAATAGTTTGGAGAGCCGGTAAATACCGGCTGACTAGCCCTACCCCAATCTATTCTCTGCCTCCCGAGTCCCAGCTGGTCTGAAGGGAATGGGGAATTTGCAGTAACCTTCCCCTGGAGTAGAAAGGGAATGGAGATTTTTCAGTATCCTTCCCCTGCCACGCCCACCAAGCCACTCCCACAAAACTGGTAGTAAAGATTTTTGAATCCCATCACTGAAACAGTTCCCCTAATTTCTTCCTGTTCCCTACTTGATACATAAATAGTCCAACCCCAGTACTCCTGAAGCAGAATATGTGGTCATAGAGAAATTTCCTCTAATTATAATCACTTCTTCCTTCCTTGCCCAGAGAGTTTTATTGGCTATGGGTTAGCAGAAGCCATTGATTTCCCATCATTACTGCATACTTAAATGAAATCTACAATAAACATTTGAACACTATTGTTAATAATAAACATTGGGAGAAAACTGTTGCCCACAGAGCCTGTATTTTGTACATGCTGACATGTTGGAAACACACTGCTGCATCAGAGAGACATTACTCACTCTAATGGACATAGCTCAGTGACTAAGATGCTGAGCTTGTCAATCAGAAAGGTCAGCAGTTCAGCGGTTCGAATCCCTAGCCCTGTGTAATGGAGTGAGCTCCCGTTACTTGTCCCAGTTTCTGACAACCTAGCAGTTCGAAAGCATGTAAAAATGCAAGTAGAAAAATAGGAACCACCTTTGGTGGGAAGGTAACAGCGTTCCATGCACCTTCAGCATTTAGTCATGCTGGCCATATGATCACAGAGATGTCTTCAGATAGCGCTGGATCTTCAGTTTTGAAATGGAGACAAGCACCTAGAGTCGGGAATGACTAGCACATAAGTGCGAGGGGAACCTTTACCTCTTACCTTAATGGACTTTCCTTAAGTGTTCAACTTTCTTTCTTTTCAGAATGCTTTGGAAATGGCCCTGAAGATTCCCAAAATAAATTGAGGCACAGCATGGCTCCTGCTTTCATGATTATACATTTTATGCATAGGCCATTAATTTTTAAAAGCGGGCTCCTGTATGAAATCTTAGCAATTACAACAAGTGCACTTCAATGATTCCATCCACATAAAAATGTCAACCTTTTCTGACATGTTGAATTGCGCAAATGGTTAAGAGAAGGGAAATTGGACAATCGACTGCCAAGTTAGTTTGCAGCATATGTGCTGACAGACACTACAAGCTTTTCTCAGTGTTTGGTGCAAAAGCTTTTGATTGGGAATATTAAGAATGAGGAAAATATTTCTGTGAGCACAAGAAATATTTAATGATGTGAGTCATCCTTAAGCCAACCCTGAAAAACTGTTTCGTGCTACTGTTGGCAAAAGCTTGAAAACCCAAAATCAACAAAGATAGCAGAGGTATATCCTTCACAGTAGCTATGAACAGAAGAAAGAATAGGAGCATGAAAGAAGGCATCCCCAGTTTTTTGTTAGTTCCTGTAATGTACACTATACTATAAGAATAATAACACAGCATAACACAGATTAACATCGTCACACCACACAAACAGCTAAAGAACGGGGGTCGACTTGGAAGTAAGGCCACAGGTAGACAATGAATGACCCCTCCCAGAGGAAATAAAAGAGGAGCGAAAGGGGAGTGGAGTTTGCAGGAGACAATCAGTTTGCTTCATTGGTTCATGACTCTCCAAGAGTCCTTGCCAAGGGTTGCAGATATCGGCCTGGCAGCTCTCCAAGCCAGATAAGGTCTGTGACTGTAAATCCTCCCTTGAAAGACTTTGCTGGATGTGAACGAGCAGAATTCACAGTCAATTAAAAAAAGTGGTTTTTGACAGGCCAGGAGTTTGCTTCATGCTCTTGGGAAGCCTCGGTCAGAACATTATCAGCAGAGGAAGTGTCACTGCTTCCTTCCCACCACCTGCTTCATATCTGGATATTGCCCTAGTGTGCTGTCCCAGCAGTATACAGCTAGTGTAGGAACTAAGAACTGTCTCCTTTAAGAAACTACCTCATGGGAAATGTAGGCAGAGACTGCCTTATGGGAAATGTAGTTCCATGACATGGGGACTTCTCCGGGTGCCGTCCACTAGACTTTGTCAGCGGGCGACGCCCAGGGGAAGGGCCTTCTCTGTGGCGGGCCCAGCCCTCTGGAACGACCTTCCCCCCGACATTAGAACAACTACGGACCTCCGCTCCTTCCGTCAGAAATTAAAAACTCACTTTTTCTGCTTGGCCGGCCTAGGTTAGTCTCTACCTCAGGGGTTAGGGAATGTTAATTTTAAAATGGGGATTTTAGTACAGGGACAGTTGATTTAATTTGTTTTTATTGTATTTATTTATGTATATATTTATGCTGTTTTAATTTTCCCTGTGCACCGCTCCGAGTCCCCCTGGGGAGAGGACGCGGTATAGAAAAATAAAATCTATTCTATTCTATTCTATGTGGTCACATCTCTGTTTCTGATTGGCCACTGGAACATTTTGCCCATGTGCAAAGTTTATAGCCATTCTGTTTCAATGCCTTTGTGAACTGGAATAGTAGTGTTTGTATCTCCGCTCAGCATGGAAGTGAAATCATCATCTTTTTATTTATTTTATTTTATTTATTGAATTTATACCCCGCCCTTCTCCGAATGGACCCAGGGCGGCGCACAGGAACATTAAAACATACAAAACATATAAAACTATTTCTTTTTTAAAAAACTTATTCCACTAAGGGCCTGTGCTAAAACCGAATTAAAACCCCCATTTTAAAACTATTTAAGAGTCGGTATTGGAGGCTCCTAAGCGGCTAGTTGGAATAGGTGTGTCTTCAGACACTTGCGGAAGAGGCGGAGGTCAGAAATGGTACGGAGTTCAGGGGGCAAGTCGTTCCAAAGGGCTGGTCCCGCCACAGAGAAGGCTCTCCCCCTGGGTGTCGCCAGTCGGCATTGTCCGGCCGACGGCACCCTGAGGAGGCCCACTCTGTGGGAGCGTATCGGTCTGAGGGATGTATGGGGCAGGAGGCGGTCTCGCATATAACTAGGCCCTGAGCCATGGAGCGCTTTAAAGATGGTTGTTAGGACCTTGAAGCGCACCCGAAAGACCACAGGAAGCCAGTGCAGCTCGCGCAGGATAGGTGTTATATGGGAGTGTCTAGGCGCTCCCGTAATTACCCGTGCGGCTGTGTTCTGGACTAACTGTAGCTTTCGGGTGCACCTCAAGGGAAGCCCCATGTAGAGAGCATTACAGTAGTCGAGTCGAGACGTGACGAGTGCTTGAGTGACCGTGCGTAAGGCACCCCGGTCCAGTAAGGGGCGCAATTGGTGCGTCAGGCGTACCTGATGGAACGCTCCCCTGGCCACGGCTGCCACATGGTCCTCCATAGACAGCCGGGAGTCCAGGAGGACACCCAAATTGTGCGCCCTCTCCACGGGGGCCGGTGTTTCGCCCCCAATGGCCAGAGTTGGAATAATCTGGCTGAAACGGGGTGCCGGGAGCCACAGCCACTCAGTCTTGGACGGGTTGAGCTTGAGTTTGTTACTACCCATCCAGATCCGTACGGCCTCCAAACACCGGGACATAACCTCGACGGCATCGTTGGGGTGGTCTGGGGTGGATATGTACAACTGAGTAACATCAGCGTACAGATGATATCCCACCCCAAAACCACGGATGATCTCACCCAGCGGCTTCATATATGTGTTGAACAGTAGGGGCGAGAGGACCGACCCCTGAGGTACCCCACATATGAGGGGCCTTGAAGTCAACCTCTGCCCCCCTGCCAACACACATTGCGACCGACCAGAGAGGTAGGACGAGAACCACCGCAAAACGGTGCCTCCCAGCCCCAACCCCCCCAGTCGGCGCAATAGGCTACCATGGTCGATGGTATCATGTTTTTACACCATGTGATGGTGTCAGAAGTATCTTAACACTGAACTGTAAGTTTTGCTAGTAAGAATGTCTGATAATAAACTTGATCTGAATGAGAATCCTAAGTGTGGAATTAACTGCTTGCCCTAAGCAAGCCTACAACGCCCGAGGCAGAACACCTAGAATGGGCTAGAGTTTGGTTTTTAAACTCCTACAGTTTTAAATATCTTTCCCAAGATTGTAATATTGAGAAGAAGGCAAGAAGAGCTCACTGATACCATGAATTTATGAAAAGAAGCTCTTCTTGGAAAACTTTCCATGGAGTCACCGATAAAAGGAGTGGAAAGGAAAGAGGAAAAAGATACAACAGGTTGAGAACCAAAGTTTTGATCTTTCATTCATTGCATAAAAAGAAAAAGGTGATGATGGATGTGATCCGGGGGTGAAGCTATCAAGCTGGTAAAGTCTATTTCCAAGAGCAAACATATCAAAGCAATATAGAAGAAAATGGAGGAGGGAAGGTAGGTCGAAGAGAAAAGTGGTTGGACCAGCTGATAAAAGGCAGTGATTTTGCTGGAAACCTAGGAGGTTATAAGGCAGTTGGAATAGTAGTGTTTGTATCTCCGCTCCAACTGCCTTGGAAGAACTGCAAATATTGGAGATCATTAGAAGATCACAGGAGTAGTGCGGTGGCCTAGACGTGGAGCTCTTGCCTCACAATCAGGAGGCTGTGAGTTCGATCCTAGGTAGAGGCAGACATTTCTCTCTCTCTGGTCACAATGAGAATATTCAGTATCTGCTGAACAACAGGAAGGGCAGCAGGCCACTCAGCTCTATTCAGTTATCCTGACTCCACCCCGCAAGGGATTGTGGAGCTGTTAAAAGGAGACGATGATGATTAAAAGATCACTGTTGTACATAGCAAAAGGCTTGAAGTTCATTGTAGCTTTCTTGAGTCCTCTTGGAAAAATAAGAAATACTAGTTATCGGATTAACGGTAGAAATTTAGCATATATGCTGAGCATACGCTAAAACACAATTTCTACTGTTTCTTATGATTAAGAACCCAAAGAGCGTGTTTAGAGTCAACTTGTGCTCAACCAAAGTGTTGCAGACATGATGAAGTTTTATATGTTGCTTTTCTTGTTCGCACAGTACATGGCTTTTGCAATTTGTTATCCCGCATTGAAGAACTAGATAGATGCGTGTTGAAGGCAGCACACATCCCAAATCCTCTTTGCTTCCTGGAATTTTTTACAAGGTCCTTCGGCTCTCGGTTGCATGATTGATGACATGCCTTCAAAGTCACTGCTGACTCTTAGCAACCACATAGATAACTTTTCTCTGTGGCAATCTTCCCCTAGCCTACTCTTTCAGCTTTTCCAACTCAATACGCTTCTTATTCTGCTTCTTCAAGGTCCAGCTTCCATTTTCATGGAGTCTCATAGGGATTACCCTGGTTTGCACAATTCTGATCACAGCATTTGAATATCTTTTGCAAGGCCTTCATCACTGCTCTACCAAGTGCTAATCTGTGGTGTATTTCTTGATTGCTGGTTCCTTTCCTTTTAGATGCTCTTGGAAGCAAACCAGAATCACCCAGGTGTATATATGTGTGTGTGTATTCCATCCTCACTTGTTCACATTCCCTTCTATGATTTTGTAGTCCCTATTATATATTATATAGGGATACATTGACAGTGGCTAAAATGCTGAGCTGGTTGATCAGAAAATTGGCAGTTCAGCAGTTTGAATCTCTAACTACCTCAATTTTTTTATAACCTCTTCTGTAGGTGTGGCCTACTTTGTGGGAGTGGCTTGCCAGCCATGTGACCAAGTGAGAATGACTTGGCAGTCATGTGACTGGGTGGGCATAGCCAACTTGTAAAATGTGATGAAACTCACTTAACAACACTCTTGCTTAGCAACCAAAATGTTGGCTCAGAAACTCTGGCATTTGAAGCATGCAAGTCTTAAAGCTATCAAGTTACAAGACCCTTGCACCCCTAACCCTTTAGAAAAAAAAAGCCCCCAGGGGTGTTCAAACTTGACAGCTTTAAGACTTGTGGACTTCAACTCCCAGAATTCCTCCTCTTGCTCTTCATCTTGATAATGTGCGGACGGGCAGGAGGAGGGAGCTGGAACCGGTTCTAAACGGCACTGTAGATTTGTGGAACTTCTTCTATAGAAGAGGTTAGAACTGGCAGGAAGCCATCCCTGAGTGCTGCATAACGGAGTGAGCTCCCATTACTTGTCCCAGCTTCTGCCAACCTAGCAGTTCGAAAGCACGTAAAAAAGTGAAGTAGAAAAATAGGGACCACCTTTGGTTAACAGTGTTCCATGCGCCTTTGGCATTTAGTCATACCGGCCACATGACCATGGAGACATCTTCAGACAGCGCTGGCTTTTCAGCTTTGAAATGGAGATGAGCACTGCCCCCTAGAGTTGGGAATGACTAACACATATGTGCGAGGGGAACCTTTACCTTTAGTCCCTATTTGTGATAGAGACAGGGTAACTTAATGGAGCTGAGCATTTACTGGCCAGATGTCCTTCCTGATGCCTATATGGAGTTCACAGCAGATATTTTCTCTTTGGACGCTAGGAGAAACATCTGCTGCTACTTAGGATCAAACTTTTAACCTTCTGAGTGAGAGATGAGCATCACCACCACCAGGCTACCATGGCCCTCATCATTCATATACATATAAAAACAATTTTCCTGAAAAAAAACCTATTCTGAAAATCTATTATGTTGCCTGGTTGCTATTTTATATTTTATATTTTATTTGTCTATATTGTATGTTTAATGATATATGGAGGGTGGGGGTTAAGAAATTTATTGTTTGTTTGTTAGTAATGTACACTGCCCAGATTCATATTGTTTGAGTTTTGAATTTTTTGTAAATATAAATAAAACATAAGGTAAAGTGATATTACATACACATGAAGGTTTATATAAATAACAACAAGCACATTAAAGCACAGAATATACTGGATTTAAAAAAAAACTGAATTAATTGAGCTGGATACTACTGCACACATCCTCAGTGATTTAGATTCATTCCAGCAGGTCTGAGATTTAAATAATCATGAATATGACTAAGGCATTCTTTACTTTGAATATCTTCTTTCCCTAACATTATCCGGCAAAATGAAACCAAATGCTAAGATTTCTTACTGAAAATGGATACAAGTAAACCATTTTTGCATAGGTGCATATGGACTTGGAGTTTTAATGGATTCTTCATTTTATTTGATATTTTCTCTTGGAATACCATTGCTAATAATTGACCACAAAAAGGGGGGAAAAACAAACAAACCTTAGAGCAGTGGTGGCGAACCTATGGCACGCGTGCCACAGGAGGCACGCGGAGCCATTTGTCAGGGCATGTGAGGCGATGCCCTGTCAGCTGACCAGCGCGTATGCGCGCACTGGCCAGCTGAATTCACCCTTTTTTGCATGCTTTTTTCACCCTCCCCAGGCTCCAGAGACTTTATAGGAGCCTGGGGAGGGTGGAAAGAGCCTCTCCCCCCCGGAAGCCCTCTGGAGGCTTCATGAACTTCCCTGAAGCCTCCAGACCACTCAAAATGACACTCCAAGCAAATTGGACGTCACTTCCGGTTTCGGCGGCATGTCATTTTGAGTGCTTGGAGTCTTCAGGGAAGCCTCTGGAAGGTCGCTGAAGCCTCTGGAAGGCCTCTGGGGGGTGACGGAGAAGGCTGTTTTTGCCCTCCGCAGGCTCCTATAAAGCCTCTGGAGCCTGGGGAGAGCGAAAAGAGCATGCATCAAATGGGGGGCTGCACCTGTAGTGTGCACATGTGCACTGGGGGGGTTGTGCATTGCATTATGGGTGCAGCATGCCCATGCACAATCCCCCTGCACTCCCCCCACTTATGGCACATGAGCCAAAAAAGGTTTTAGAGCATTCCAGTACATATCTATGTTGAAAACAACTACCTCATGTATAGAAAGAATTCATATTTGTAACTGTTTTAGTTGTGGTCAATAAATCTATTCTGGAGAACTGGTAGCAGAAATTTTGAGTAGCTCAGAGAACTGGCTGGCCCCGCCCCCAATCTATTCACTGCCTCACGATAGCTGGGTCTTCTTTTGTTGCCCTGCACAGGAGAACGGAGTTGGAAAGCAGCTGGAGGGGTGGGGAGGGAATGAGGATTTTGCAGTATCCTTTCCCTGCCACTCCCACCAAGCCATACCCACAGAACCAGTAGTAAAATATTTTGAATCCCACGGCCGAGTACTAGTCTAGGAAATTAAGAAAAAGCCCACCTAATTTTCCTGATGCAACTCTTAGTACACTTGGTGGTCATTTCCTTGAAAGAAAAATAAGTGCCACTGTTCAGATAAAGGGTGGTGATTTCTCAAAAGCTTAGATCTTAAGGCTACTTTTTATGTCACCTCTATTAGGTCTCTTCTGCTGAACATTGTAGATCCCAAGTCCATTAGCAAAGAATAGTGACATAAGGGGTAGAGAAGCTAGGGACAAATCATTGCAAATGGTGCTTTCCTTTATAGTATGCCTGGGGTGATGGGCAAAATTGTTTCTTTTCCTTTAATAGCCTAATTCACAAAAATATTCTATTGGGTGGGCATCTGGGAGTCAATAAGGGGTGGATCTTAAGATGAAGTAAGCTTCAGAAAACATAAATTGACATTACTGTTATCTCTCTGGCTTCCACCTCCTTCTTCTGTCTCTCTACCCCCCATCCCCATGTGTGTGTGTGTGTGTGTGTTAGTTTTATGAGCTGATCAATAAATAAATGGTCTAGATGGTCTCTGGTGATGAGCCGAAAGGCAGAAAAGGAAACAGTATGATTCCAGAAAGCCATGAATTCCATTGTGTAAATTTTTTATATGTGTGTTACGTATCAGCTCAAAATCGTAACACATATATATATGTGTGTGTGTGTGTGTGTTACGTTTTTGAGCTGATCAATAAATAAATCAGGGAGACTAGTATAGATCTATTTCGAGCTTTTTAGCTCTCATCAGCTAACCATACCCTTACTAGGATTCGAACCGGGGCTGTATTACATGTTAGGCAGATGTTTTAGTCACTAAGCCACCAGGTTCTCCTCCTATATATATGCAGAGGGAAAACATATACCATCAGGGACAATGGAATGGAATCTGGTACCAGAAACATCTGTTCCTTGTCCGTGTTTAGATATTCCATAAAAGAGGTTAATAGTTACGCATGAGTGTGGCATCACAATTGCATTGGCAGTCTCTCCAAGTATTGCACTGTGTCCTATATCGAGTGCTGAGGTGTGAATATGGAAGTGTAGGATGTCAATTCCAACAGCAGAAAGGGGAGAGAGAGAGAGAGAGACAGAGACAGAGTGAAGAAGAGAGATAAAGACAGAGAGACAGACAGACAGAGAGACAGAGACAGACAGAGAGAGACAGACAGATAGACATACAGAGAGAGAGAGAGAGAAGGGGGGAGAGAGAAAAAGAGAGAGAGAGAGAGAGAGAGAGAAAGAGAGAAAGACACACACACACACACACACAGAGACAGACAGACAGACAGATAGACAGAAAAATACAGAGACAGACAGACCCGGAGAGAGAGAAAGAGAGAGAAAGAGAGAGAGAGAGACAAAGAGAAGGAGGGAGAGATAAAGACAGAGAGAGAGAGAGAAAGAGAAAGAGAGACAGAGCGAGAGACAGACAGACAGGGGCTAAAGAAATTGTCTTATGTCTGGGTCCATCTGTTCATTAATTCAATACATCTGGAGGGCACCAGGTTAGGAAAGATTGAATTAAAATCTTCCAAGGGCATTTATTACTCTTCAAGTGTAATAACAACGTTGAAGTAATGCTAGTCAGCTTGACAAGAAAACGATTTGTTCAAACGACTGCAATCTCTCTCTTAAAAAAAAAAGCTTTTATCCTGAGCAGCTTTGACTAGTACTTTAAATCAAGAATAATATATTATAGCGTTCAAACGGAATAAATTGTGGATGAATACTTTCAATGATCAAAAGCCACCAAGGATCCTGGATTGGAAATGGTCCCATTGTCTTCAATACCACCATTTGACAGCATTGATTTTTTTCTTCCTTCCTTTTCTTTGGTGACCAAAGAAGAAGGAAGATTCATGGTGTTTCATACGTATCTGCTGCATTGTTCCTTGAAGAACACCACACACATTAACTCCAGCTTATTGACAACTCTGTAGAGCTAAATATATTCACCACAAAGAGCTGTGGGTAGTGCAGTGGTTAGAATGCAATATTGCAGGACAATTCTGCCCACTGTCAGGAACTGAGTCCTGACCGGCTCAAGGTTGATTCAGCCTTCCATCCTTGAAGGTCAGTAAAACGAGGACTCAGATTGTTAGGGGCAATATGCTGACTCCGCTTAGAGAAGGCTGTAAAGCACCATGAAACACTATGTAAGTCTAAGTCTATTGGTATCTGTTTTCCCTACATTTCAGTGAAGTGGTCTCTTGTGCCTAGAGATCTACGTATATATATATATTCCTTATTTTTCAGAGTATAAGACGTACCTTTTTTCCTCTAAAAAGAGGCTGAAAATCTGGGTGCGTCTTATAGATCGAATACAGCATTTTTTGCCTCCTGAAACCCCCCCCCCCTTTCACCAAAATGGCCGTGTGCATAACCTTATGGAGGCTTCCAGAGAGCTCCTAGGGGTTGGGGAGGGCAGAAATGAGGAAAAAACAGGGTGTTTTTGCCCCCACCCCCACCCCCAGCAGCAATCTATAAGCCTCCATAAGGCTATGCATGCTATTTTGTGACCAAAAAATGGCTCATTTTCATGAAAAAACAGGCCGTTTTTCCTCATTTTGCCCCCCCCCGGAGCACTCTGCAAGCCCCCTCAAGGCTATTCATGTCTTTTATTTGAAAAGAAATGGGCCCATTTTCACGAAAAATGAAATACGAGCCATTACCCCAGTGCCTCCCACCAGACAGCTGGTCTTTGGGTCTTTGCTGCGTATGTGGGAGGGGGCATGAGAGAGGGCCATGTGCGCATGCATGGGGGGGTGAGGGGCTTGTGGGGGGCCACCCACACATACACGGAGACCAGGGCACATGCAGGTCACACATGTATGAGTGGGAGGCATGCACATTGCATTTTGGGGGTTTGGGCATGTGCTTTGGGCACTTGGTCCAGAAAAGGTTACCATGTTTCCCTAAAAATAAGACAGGGTCTTATTTTCTTTTGACCCTCCCCCAAATAAGCGCTTGGCCTTATTTTTGGGGAGGTCTTATTATTTTTGAGGTGCAGGAGGCGGTGAGCGTGGTCACCTCATGATTGCTCCTGTGTCGCAATATTTCCAGGGAGGGCTTATTTTAGCGCATGCGCTCAAAAGCCCAATTGGTCTTATTTTCGAAGAAACAGGGTAGCCATCACTGTAGTAGAATATTAAATCCCAAGACAACAAATTGATTGTGAGTTGATTGGTTGTGCAGCTGTATCATGATTGGTAGATTGATGCTGATTGGTCCTATTTGTATGTTTCTCTTTATTTTGTATTTCAACGGCTTGGGTGGTGAGTGGGGCTCGTCTGTTGGCCAGTGCTGGTTTCCAGATGTCTGGTAGGCATTTGTTCATATTGTTAGGTTGTTTCTTTATTTCGATGGCTTCTCTGATTATTCTCCTGTTGAGCTGTTCAGCCTTGGAGATCAATTTCCTTCAAAGTCAATATCATGTCCTGTAGCTTTGAAGTGTTGATAGAAAGATGAGGTTTTAAGATTTTTTTTACTGCATTTTTATGTTCTGCGATGCGTGCATTTATTCTTCTATTAGTTTGTCCTATGTAAGTTGCAGGGCAGATTTTGCAAGGAATTTTGTAGACTCCTTGGTTTTCTAGCTGGATCTTGTCTTTGGGATTTCTTAGGATGTTGGTTATTCTTTGGTCAGTGTTGAAGGCTGTCTTGATATTGTGTTTGTGGAGAATTTTGCTGACTCCACCCAGAAATGTTAAAAGTTGCCTGCTGTAGATAGGAAAGTAGGGGAAGGATCTTACGTAAAATACAAACCTACTCTACAAACTATTGTCACAGTTCCTAAAATACAAAAAAATTGCTTGTAGGAAAGAACTGGTTGGGTGTTGCCTAGAATTTTAAAGTCTTTATTGACAGATGGCTTCCTGAGTTATGCTGCTTGTATGTGTTATATTATTTGTGCCAGAAGATGTTTTGGGATGTGCCTGCTGTGAGCGGAAATGGCAGTGACACTTCTATTGCAGCAATCTCTCTTGCTGCTGCTTTCAGATGACTTGCATTCCCTTCAAAACTAGTTTGCAACTGCAGTAACTGTGGCTGCTCGTGGTCCTGTCTTCTCTTTTGATCCATGGCTTGCTCACATCTAATATGTCCTGTGTGGATCTCTTGCCATCCAACTGCAAGACCCCCCTCAGTCTTTTTACCTCAGGAAATAGAATATTCTGATTTGAAAGCAGAGGGGTGCCAATGTTGTGAGCCGTTGGCTGCCAGCAGAGCTAGCTGCAGGGTCAGATGAGGAGGAGGTGGAGGGAGTGCCTGGGCCAGCTCCGGAGCCTTTGAAAGGCTCTGCTAACGAAACAGCATCAGAGACAGAGGCTGAGCCAGGGCCTTCCATCCTCCTCCAGGTGAAGAGGCAGCTGTCTTCAGGGTCTTTGCTAAGTGAGGGGGAGGAACAGATGGAGCCCATCCCAGATGCATGTATGCAGAGAGAGGAAAGGAGAGGAGAGCAATGGAAAGCAATAAGCTGGCCCTCAAGGAAAAGCAAATGCTAGATCTGGGGTCAGCAACCCGCAGCTCTGGAGTGGCATGTGGCTCTTTCATCCTTCTGCTGTGGCTCCCTGTTGCTGGTTGGTGCCACAATTTTGAGAGGAGCTTCCAGTTGGGGGGAGAGATGGGGTTTTGGTCAGCTCTACAATTGATAGGGCAGTTACAGGAAAAAGGAACTGTGCTAGGAAGAGACTCTATGGAGACTCTATGGTGGGGGAACTGGACTTCCGGTTAGGAAGTTAGGATCTTTGTGGCTCTTTGAGTCTTTAAGGTTGCCGAATCCTGCACTAGATGATAGCCAGCACCTCCCTATCTGGAAATAAATAGGAAGGATTGGGGAGTAGCTGGTTGTCGCAGACAACCATTCATTGTTAGCATACAGCAAGCAATTTGGATTTCTTGGATAAATCCAGGTTTGTTGGGACTACTTATGCTTTGTTTTATTTATTTTTTTGCTTATTCCTGTGAGTAAAAGACTGTTACTGCCCTATTATCAAAACAGGTTTGCTTTACTCATGAGTAAATGCCTTATCACTACCTGTGGAGGATGAGTCAGCCAAGTTGAGTTTCTTCTGAGCCTGTTGAAGAAATTGTTCTGAATGCGAGTACAGAACAGGCAAGAATGTATTCCTGGCCAGTACAAAGCGCCTGTACCATTGTATTGATTAAATGCTTCTGAAAATATTACATAACTCTTCCATTATACCTCATGGCTCCCAAACCTTGTAGTTTATGTACATATTGTAATAAGTGCCCAGAAGATATGGTCCCAACAGATGAAAAGAAATTGATTAGGAATTTGTTAGAGGACAGCCTGAACGATTACACGAAGGCCTGGAAACGGAGGTTTATAATGGAATCGGAAAGTGGCAGAGCTGGAAGTGAGATGCAGGTGCTACCATATTTTCCCAAAAATAAGGCAGGGTCTTATTTTCTTTTGAACCCCCCCCCCAAATAAGTGCTTGATCTTATTTTCGGGGAGGTCTTACTATTTTTGAGGTGCATGAGGCAGTCAGTGTGGTCACCTCATAGCTGCTGCTGTGTTACAATATTTTTGGGGAGGGCTTATTTTTGGGGGGAGGGCTTATTTTAGCGCATCTGCTCAAAAGCCCAATTGGGCTTATTATCTGGGGAGGTCTTATTTTCGGGGAAGCAGGAGATATTAAAAATATTCAAATGCCAATTTCATATTAGGTAGAGCGAATTGGGAAATTGTGTTTCCGTAAATCATTTCAGAAATAAGGTTTGATTTTACTAGGATTTAATATTATTCCTGGCAATGCCTAAGCTGAAATAAATAAAAAAACAAATAAAAGGAGGGTTTCGAAAGCATAATATGTAGCTGATTCTTCATTCCATATCAGGTAATCACTCCAAAATATAAATACAATACAATACAATACAATAGCAGAGTTGGAAGGGACCTTGGAGGTCTTCTAGTCGAACCCCCCGCCTAGGCAGGAACCTTATACCGTTTCAGACAAATGGCTATCCAATGTCTTCTTAAAGACTTCCAGTGTTGGGGCATTCAAAACTTCTGGAGGCAAGTTGTTCCACTGGTTAATTGTTCTAACTGTCAGGAAATTTCTCCTCAGTTCTAAGTTGCTTGTCTCCTTGATTAGTTTCCACCCATTGCTTCTTGTCCTGCCTTCAGGTGCCTTGGAGAATAGTTTGACTCCCTCTTCTTTGTGGCAACCCCTGAGATATTGGAACACTGCTATCATGTCTCCCCTAGTCCTTCTTCTTATTAAGCTAGACATTCCCAGTTCCTGCAACCATTCTTCATATGTTTTAGCCTCCAGTCCCCTAATCATCTTTGCTGCTCTTCTCTGCACTCTTTCTAGAGTCTCCACATCTTTTCTACATCGTGGTGACCAAAACTGAATGCAGTATTCCAAGTGTGGCCTTAAAAGGCATTATAATGTGGTATTAACACTTCACGTGATCTTGATTCTATCCCTCTGTTTATGCAGCCTAGAACTATGTTGGCTTTTTTGGCAGCTGCTGCACACGGCTGGCTCATATTTAGATGGTTGTCCACTAGGACTCCAAGATCCCTCTCACAGTTGCTACTATTGAGCAAGGTACCACCTATACTGTACCTGTGCATTTTGTTTTTCTTGCCTAAATGTAGAACCTTACTCTACTTTACCACTATTTGTATTCCTTCTCTTTTGTTTGGATATATGGGTGAAATGTTGTATCTGAATGTCTTACTTTGATTAATAGTGAGGAAACACCTTACTCATAACCTTACTGCAGGAAAATGCAATAAAAACACCTGAATTTTAACTACATTATCAACACTTGTAGAGAGAGGAGAGACTTTTCAAGCATTCATAGTCATAGGGCTGTGATGGCAAACCTATGGTGCATGTGCCGAAGTGGCATACAGAGCCATTTCTCCGGGCACGCGAGCCGTTACCTGTTGCTCTTCCGAGTTCCAGCATGCCAGCCAGCTGGTCTTCAAGTGCGCGAGAGTGCCAGAAACTGGAGGAGCAGCTGCTCAGTGCGCCTGCATGTGCAGGGTGGCTGCTCTTCCAGTTTCCGGCACGGGCATGTGCACTGGCCACCTGGTCTTCCAGTTTCTGGCACGCATTCACGCACGAAGACTAGCTTGCACGCACACGCACATTGGGTGGCTGCTCTTCTGGTTTCTACATGCACACCGGCCAGCTAGTCTTCACCTGCATGTGCACTAGAAACCAGAAGACCAGGTGGCCAATGTACATGCACATGCTGGAAACCAGTAGAGTAGCTGCCCGGTGCGCACATGTGTGCCAGGTGGCTGGCACACATTTCAGTTTCTGGCACACGCTTCTGGCACACGGTCCAGTTTCTGGCACATACTCTCTCCTATTTAAGTACTTGGTGATGAAAAGGTTTGCCAACGCTGGCATAGGGTGATTATAAGAGGGTGGAGCTAACTCAAGGCAATTTTAACCTATTATTACAAAAAGTGAATGCTACCAAAAATATTTTGTACAATTAGCTCCTATGCTTTGGTGTATCCAGTTCTTGTGGGGGCGGGGGAGTCTTGCACTACCAATTAGATGGAAGAATCACTGAAGTGCAGAGGATATAGAGAGTTTCTTCCATTCATGCATGCATGCATGCATGCATCATACATACATACATACATACATACATACATACATACATACATACATACATACATTCAATTTGTCTGCCCATCTCAAATACCTGACTCAGTGCTGTTAATAATTAAAAACAATAAAGCAATAAACAAAACAGTCGAGCCATAATACATAGAAAATGTCTACAATCATTACATCCAAGGAATCGGTTTATTCACATGACCCTTGGGATGCTCCAAAGATTTGGGGAGTCTAGCCTATTTGTGTTTAGCTTTTCTTAAGTTGCTGCCAGAACCTGTGCAAGAATGAGGTAACTATCTTGTGGCCAATGGACACAATTTAGAGTTGATAAAACTGCAGTGGGTAATGTAGTGATCAAAACCTTGATTTGGATTTGATAGGATTTCTATGTCACTCAAATGAAACAAACCTAGGGAAGCATAGAAAATAAAAATAAAAATTATGTACCATAAAATATTTACATTCATTTCTTAAAACAATAAAATGTCCATGGTAGGTAACTCGTTCTGCAACAACCAGACCTGACAATTAACTCCTCAGTAAGATTCTACTAGCTATTATTAGTAACAGTCTTATTAAGAAGTCTGTAAATACTCCTTCAGTACTACTATAACAATATTAGTACATATTTCTAGGAAGGGTGTGAATTTGGGGTAATGATAAAGCTAGATAAAGATAGTTATGCTTTTTCCATCATTGTTTTCCAGTGAAAACCAACAGTCAACAGAATGGTCTCTGTGTTTGCAGAAAAGGACTTAAGGATAGATTTAGTTCAACAAATATTTATTGTATTTTCAGAAGCACATTATAAGATATTTAATTGATCAGTCTAGAGGCTCTTCATTCTATTCTACCATTGCTATTCCTATATAGGGGAACCTAGTATATCTAATTGAGGCCTTTGAACTATGGGGCTGGAGAAGACTCCTGCGAGTCCCTTGGACTGCAAGATGATCAAACTGGTCAGTCTTAGAAGAGATCAACCCTGGCTGCTCTTTAGAAGGCCAGCACCTGAAGAGGAAACTCAAATACCTTTGGCCATAATGAGAAGAAAGGACTCACTGGGGAAGAGCCTAATGCAGGGAAATACTGAGGGCAAAAAAAAAGGGGGACAGCAGAGAATGAAGTGGCTGGCTGGAGTCACTGAAGCGGTAGGC
The DNA here is from genome assembly GCA_039707465.1 of Rhabdophis nuchalis. Classification (NCBI taxonomy): domain Eukaryota; kingdom Metazoa; phylum Chordata; class Lepidosauria; order Squamata; family Natricidae; genus Rhabdophis; species Rhabdophis nuchalis. The sequence continues at coordinate 49,401,883 of CM077649.1, forward strand.
GTGAGTTTAAATGGACTCCAGAGGATGGTGGAAGATAGGAAGGCCTGGAGGAATGTTGTCCATGGGGACATGATGGGTCAGACACAACTTCGCAACTAACAACAACAACAAAGTATATCTAAGCATTTTTAAGAGCAAAAGATTTAAGAAACTAGAGGCAAAGCAACCTTTGTTGTAGAGACAGTATATTTTGGAGTATCTGCTTCCATAATTTCTTTAGTTTTGATATAATGAATAAGAAGCAAATAAGGATTGGATTCCAATGGATTCAGATGGCAATATTCTGTCTAGTTTACAATCTAAGTTGTATTCAACTACATGACGGATGTTTGCTGTTGATTCAATGGCTGTTCTATTCCAATGACAGTTTTCCATATAAATAAAGAGTCTTTACTCAATCATTTTGAAGTGCTGACTCAATAATCTTGGGAAAGCAACACTGTTTCAGGCTAATTAATCTTCTAGTCGAATTGGTGAATTTTCAGTTCAAGCAAACGGCTATGAGTCTTAATTAAAAGACTCATCTGCTATCCATGGTCCTGAAGCTCGGAAACTGCTTAAAATAGGCCTTTATTTAATCAAAGGCAGCATACTTCTGTATTCACTATGCTTCACATTATACTTCTAAAACTAAGCCTTGCATTATTCTTTATTTAAAAGAGATGGCGTGCAATTATTTTGGGTGAGAAATTTTAGGGAAGTAGCAAGCCCAGAATATATACCTTGAACTTGGAATGCCATCTGGAAAATCAAAAGGCATGAAAGAATTAGCAATGGCCAATATGTATGTTTCCCCATAGGCATAAGTTATTACGTTTCATCAAACTAAATTTGAACTGCAGTCTTAACATTCTGAGGTATTTCTGTAGCTTCGCTCCATAAAAAAAGTATAAGGAATCATAAATAAAATGCTGGTTGCAAAGGAAATATTTCTTTTCCCCCCAAAGCCACGTTTTTGTCGGATTCTGTGCTTTACTCTTCTCATCCTCGCTGATTTGTTTTTGTCTTGCTTTTATAAACTATTAAAGAACAAACACAGCACTATTCTGAAGTTTACTATATTTATCAGAACTTCATTCCACTTTCTGAAACCGAGACAGCTATGTGTTTCTGTTAAAATCAATGGAACTTATTTTGCAGTTGTTTGGATGTGGCCATGCTTCTAAAACGTCTGATAAAGAAGGGCAGAAATGGAGGCATTCAACTTTTGTACATTTTATGTTCCCAAATAGGATCTTCTACTAAAAGGATCTTTCTTCTGAAATGTCATTGATACCCACTTGTAGCAGATTTGCTGTTTTTTTTCCTAGCATGGATACCATCTCTTTGAACTGCTTTGGTTTTAGTATAAAGAAAAAATTCCTGTAAAGAAACATTTCACAATCTAGGTCCACTCCCCACAATCTAAAGGTAAAGGTTCCCTTTGCACATATGTGCTAATTGTTTCTGATTCTAGGGGGTGGTACTCATCTTCGGTTCAAAGCCAAAGAGCCAGTGCTGTCCGAAGATGTCTCTATGGCCATGTGGCTGGCATGACTAAATGCTGAAGATGCATGGAGTGCTGTTATTTTCCCACCAAAGGTGATTCCTATTTTTCTACTTGTATTTTTACATGATTTCAAACTGCTAGGTTGGCAGAAGGTGGGTCAAGTAACGGGAGCTCATTCCGTTATGCGGCACTACGGATTTGAACTGCCAAACTGCCAACCTTTCTGATTGACAAGCTCAGCATCTTTGCTACTGAGCAACTGCATCCCTCTCCGATCTAGAATCCTTTTAATCATATTTCTCAATCTTGGCATTTTGAAGATGTCTGGATTTCAATTCCCAGCATGCTTTGCTGGGGAATTCTGGGAGTTGAAATCCACACATCTTCACATTGTCAGTGTTGAGAATTGCTTCCCTAGATAAAGTGCACTATTAATCTCTGTTTCAAAGCCAAAGGGCCAGCGCTGTCCAAAGACATCTCTGTGGTCATGTGGCCGGCATGATTAAATGCCAAAGGCGCACAGAACGCTGCTACCTTCCCACCAAAGGTGGTTCCTAATTTTTCTACTTGCATTTTTACAACCTTTCGAACTGCTAGGTTGGCAGAAGTTGGGACAAGTAATGGGAGCTCACTCAGTTCCATGGTGCTAGGGATTCAAACCACTGAACTGTCGACCTTTCTGATCAACAAGCTCAGCATCTTAGCCACTGAGCCACTGCGTCTCTCGTTGTTGGTGTTTACCTAAATATTAAATTAGTGGGATTTGTTTAATCCAATCTAGTTTCTGGTTCATGCTCACTCATGATTATTTCAACCATGCCTTGGTTTCCCTATGCTTATTTTCTTGCTTTGATGTGTTATTGGTCACTATCTACCCATCTTTGTGTCCAAACACTTTCACCTGCACATACATTTGTAATACAGCCTGGGAGAAAAATGCAGGGGATCTGTCTTACTTAAACTAGGTGCAGTTGACAACCCAGTGAGCAGTTGCAATTAAGGACTTGACTTTGCAATATGTTGAGTGCTTTCTATTTCTACTAAAGCCAATTTCCCAAAGAATAGAAGTAGATGCAGGTGGAATCTAAATGTTGCTTCCATGACAAATGAGTTCTCAAGAGCACCTATTCTGCAGTGAAAAAAACCCCTCAATGGCCCTTTTATGATAATTACAATGATAAATGAAAAGAGAGAATTAACCAGCATTTATTGATTGACACCCCATCTTCCTACAAGGCATCACTAGTTGACAATGTAGGCGATCAGAACAGGAAAGCAGGAAGAATAGCACATCCATTTCGTAGATAGTCAAAAATACTGCCTTTTTCATTTTTACGATGCAAAGGATTTTGTCTCCCTAAAAACAGGAGCTACCTTATGCAGACTAGCTCAAAATATAGGGCTATAAGACAAAGAGGACACTGTTTGAGGACACCCAAGAAAGATAACAGTTAAAATAGGAAACAAACAATTGAAGTCAACTCAGTCTGAAAATATCTGAATAAAAAGGTCCAGATTCCTTTTTGAAATAAGAAGCAGAGAAAGTGAGGAGAACTGCCAAAATACTGCACTCCATAGCTCATTAGTAACATAGGGGAAGCTCTTTCCATGCAGTTTGGGACCACTTGCTGTGGTCAACTCACTATGGTCAACTCGCCATGACCAACTTGCCATGGCCAAACTCACTGCAAGAAAACTCCCCATGGCCAACTTGCTGCAGGACAATTTAACAATTCCATTTAATGATTTAAAATAAATAAAAACATATTTTAATTTTTGCCATTCACATTTCATTCTATCCTTCCTTTTGCATATTTTCTTTAATAATTCTGCCCCACTATTTACTTGATATTAATGTAGTACTTGTTCTGCAGCGAGTTGGCTGTTTCGCACTGAGTTGGTTATGGCAAGTTGGCCATGACAAGTTGGTTGTGGCAAATTGTCATAGATCCCGTTCCATACACTAGATAAATTATGATATATGGGAAACAGTATCTACCTCCCTAATTCTGCAAGATAGATGGACCAGATTGTCACTTTGTTACACATCCCGGAATAGATAGTGCTGTCTGTCACCACTCATGTGACTGACAATATTACGTATCAGCATGAACATGAAGAAATCTACGCCTAAAGATTGAATTTCTAAAAAAGGGGAAGCCTCTTTTGGAGGGATCTCTTCTCTCCTTAAGAATTGGGTAAGGACCTCTCTGAGACATTTGTACAATCATTCTTTATGATATGTAAGAAGAACTAAATCAAGTCCAATTTCCAGTTTATTTATTAAAGAATCTAGGTGAGAAGAGTCAGAAATGATTGCTTGCATGAGGCATTCACAAAGGGATGGGGATTAAATCATGTTACTGAAACCACCATCTTGCCTTTCAGAGTTCTGATAGACTATTACCGTTTAGAACAGGGGTAGTCAACCTTTTTATACCTACCACCCACTTTTGTATCTCTGTTAGTAGTAAAATTTTCTAACTGCCACCGGTTCCACAGTAATGGTGATTTGTAAAGTAGGGAGGTTAATTAAATTAAAAAAAGGAAAGTGCTGCAGTATTGGACAAAACCCCTACCACCCACCATGAAAGCTGGAACGCCCACTAGTGGATGGTAGGGGCCAGGTTGACTATCAGTGGTTTAGAATAAAACTTTGCCTATGCTAATTAGAAGTTAACTTGACATCTGATGATGCTTCTAATTGATTCCTTAGGACTTATTCAGGGACTTCCCTTGAAAACAAAGAAAGTTTATTTATGGATGTGTATTTGTAGGGGTGTATGTGTGTGTGTATACAGCTTTCAAGGCAGAAATTCAAAATGATCAATTCATATAATGACTAAATTGGTCACTTATCTTCTCTATGAGTTCGATCATATCTCTTTAAGGCCTCTGAAACACAATCAGTTTGGGATGTGAAGTCAGATATAGTAGGTTTATAAATAAATAAATAAATAATTTAATTTATAACCCGCTCTCTCTCCTCGAAGGGACTCGAGGCGGGGCACAGGGAAATTAAAAATGCATATAAAATTACAGACAATACAATGTTAAAAAGAATTAAATGAAACCCTGTGCTAAAATCCCAAAGCTAAAACAAATCCCTAAAAACCCCTAAAACAGTTAAGTCATCCCAAGCCGGCCAAGCAAAAGAAATGTGTTTTTAATTTTTGACGGAAGGAGCGGAGGTCCGTAGTTGTTCTAATATCGGGGGGAAGGTCGTTCCTGAGGGTCGGGCCCGCCACAGAGAAGGCCCTTCCCCTGGGCGTCGCCCGCTGGCACAGCCTAGTGGACGGCACCCGGAGAAGACCCTCTCTGTGGGAGCGAATCGGCCGCAGGGATGTATGGGGCAGGATGCGATCCCGCAGATAACTAGGTCCCGTGCCATGGAGCGCTTTAAAGATGATAACCAAGGTTTGAGCATGTCTGAATATGGCCTCATTTAAAAAAAAAATTCTAAAACATTTAAACATGTTAAAAAAATTAAAAATGCGCATGAGAAACAAAGTCTGACTCCACTGTGCAAATTGTCCTTAGAAAGTTGGAGCATCTTGAATTACGCTTTTTATGTTGAGCTTAATGTCCTGATAGATTAATAATGGAAGAGGTGTCCCTCCAATATTCAGCCATTAAAGTTTTATTTCATTATCTTAAATTGCACATCTGTCAGCCTGGCCATAACATCCTTCTGAGTCACAAACACTTTATGAACATAATTGAAAATCATAACTTTATGCCATTTTTAATAAGAAAGAGTTACTTAAATTCTAATAATGAATAAGGTTAATATGGAAAGGTTCTATGATTCTTCATGTTAATTGGGAAACAACTCTGTAAATAAATTAGCATCACTTATTTGAAGCAAGCAAATATGTCTAGATATATAGTCTAAAGGACACTGAACATTGAATACTGTATAATATCAAGAGAAAGTCCATTGAGTTTAATTGGGAGTTAGCCAGTTAACCATTTTTAAATTGTATAGTAGATACACCAGTATCTACAGTATGTGTCACCAATCCAGCTGGTTATTTGTAATATTTGTTGTTGAAATTTTCAACTGGAAAATTGGAGACCAACCAGAGAAACACATATATCATAGTTACATATTTTGGTGTAATTCTGTATTATATATAAAGGTAATGGTTCCCCTTGCACATATGTGCTAGTCATTTCCAACTCTAGGAGGCAGTGCTCATCTCCGTTTCAAAGCTGAAGAGCCAGCACTGTCCGAAGACGTCTCAGTGGTCATGTGGCTGGCATGACTATATGCTGAAGGCGCACAGAATGCTGTTACCTTCCCACCAAAGGTGGTTCCTATTTTTCTACTTGCATTTTTACATGCTTTCAAGCTGCTAGGTTGGCAGAAGCTGGGACAAGTAATGGGAGCTCACTCCTTTATGTGTTGCAACTGCCAACAAGCTGATCTGCTGCCAAAAAGCTGATCAACAAGTTAAGCATCTTAGCCACCGAGCCATCGCGTCTCTATGTATTATGTATAGTCACATGCAAAACATTTTATAATAAATCTGCTTCATATCTATTTTTCCCCATTGTACCACCCTCTTTGTTCTTTGAAATTCCAGATAAGTAATGGTTATTACTGTCGCTGTTCCAATAAACCAGAGTTACTCAGCCGTGGGAATTTGAAACTGTCTGATGTTCAACTCCCAGAATTCCCCAAGAAGAATGGCTGACTGGCAAATTCAGGGAGTTGAAGTCCACATAACTTCAAGTTGTTACGGTTGAGAAATACTGCCATAGACCAATAGCAAGGTTAAGGACCAGATAGAAAAGTCATCAATTCCCAACTTAATATCTAAGTTAACCTACTGTTATCATCCTTCTTCTTTTCTGGAATGCTAAGTGTGAAAATGAATGCTGTGCTGCTATATGGAGAGGAAATACAGTAGAGAGAAAGCACTACTGCTGGGAAAGGTTATGAATTTAGCAACTGTTTTTCAATTGCTGAATGTTAACAGGTGCTTCACAGAACCATCTGAAATAAATGGGAATTTACAGGTGGTTAGGAAGTCCCCATAGGAATTGTTCATTGCATCGGGCAAACATTGTTTGTTTCTGATCTTTTTATCTGGAATTGTTTACTACGTGTGGGAAAGATTTCTTGTCCTTACACAGAATTAAGGATTTGAAAGGTTCATTTAGGGCACATTAAAAAGTGTTGGTCTGTGTACACATTTAGAAAAAGGAAGCTATGGCAGATGGCGGCTTTAATTTAAATTCCTGCCCAAGAAAGTATTCATTTTAACCCAGATGCTCTTAGTAGTATCATAATGACAATTTCTTTGGATTTCCATATAAATGTTTGTTGCATTTTCCCTCCTTTTTAACCAGATTTTATCCTTTCACTGCTATATTTCAAACAGGAGAATAATTCAAACAAAGCTCACTTAGAGCTTCCAACAACAGTGTCTTATCTAAGACTCTATTACTAGTATTCTTCTCTTCCTTCCTAGTACCTATCTCTTCCCACTTATGACTATAACCACGTTGCTTGTAACTTTACAATTTATATTTGTGATGTGCCAGTGGGCACTGGTGATGTGCCAGTGCCTGGAAGGCGTGCGGGCCTGGATGGGAAGTAACAGACTCAGACTCAACCTGTCCAAGACCGAGTGGCTGTGGTTTCCGGCATCCCGGTACAACCAGTTGACTCCATCACTGGCCATAGGGGACGAACATCTTACCCCTGTGGATGGGGCACGCAACTTGGGCGTCCTCCTGGATACCCGGCTGTCCATGGAAGATCAAGTGACAGCCGTGGCCAGGAAGGCATTCTACCAGGTTCGCCTGGTACGCCACTTGCGTCCCCTATTGGATCGGGATGCCCTATGCACAGTCACTCATGCCCTCGTAACATCCCAACTGGACTACTGCAATTCCCTCTACATGGGGCTCCCCTTGAGGTGCACCCGAAGACTTCAGCTTGTCCAGAATGCAGCCGCGCGAGCAATTATGGGAACATCGAGGTTTGCCCACGTAACACCGCTCTTGCGCGAGCTGCTTTGGCTGCCTGTTGTCTTTCAGGTGCGCTTCAAGGTGTTAGTCATCATCTTTAAAGCGCTCCATGGCACGGGACCTAGCTATCTGCGGGATATATGGGATTCTGCCCCATATATCCCTGCGGCCGATTCGCTCCTACAGAGAGGGACTTCTCCGGGTGCCGTCCACTAGGCTATGCCAGCGGGCGACGCCCAGGGGAAGGGCCTTCTCTGTGGCGGGCCCAACCCTCTGGAATGACCTTCCCCCCGAAATTAGAACAATGACGGACCTCCGCTCCTTCCGTCAAAAACTGAAAACACACTTTTTCTGCCTGGCCGGCCTTGGTTAGTCCTCCGTTTATTAATTGGGTTTTTAAGGGGTTTAGCTTTTTAGTATTGTGGGTTTTTAGCGCAGGGATAAATTTTTTTATTTTTTATTTTATCTATTTATGTATTTTTATGTCTGTATTTTTTAATTCCCCTGTGCACCGCTCCGAGTCCCTTTGGGGAGAGGAAGCGGTCTATAAATTAAATATTATTATTATTATTATTATATTATTATATTGTTTTGTTTCCTAATATGATTTGATTGCTAAGTGTTGTATCTTATGATTTTTGATGAATGTATTCTATTTTATTTTTCTTTATGTACACTGAGAGCCTATGCACCAAGACAAATACCTTGTGTGTCCAATCACACTTGGCCAACAAAGAATTCTATTCTATTCTATTCTATTCTATTCTATTCTATTCTATTCTATTCTATTCTATTGCTATTGCTATTGCTATTGCTATTGCTATTGCTATTAACTTTTTACTTTGTATTATAATGAGGGTTCCAGGTCACGTGTTTATTTGGTTATTATGGGTATTCTCATGAAAGCTGAATCTTGACTTTTTGGTAAATATAGCAGTACACATTTTTCATAGAAGCGATATAAATCAGAAATAGTTTGGATTCAATAGGTTTTATTCCTGCATATTGGAACAATGCATTGCAGCCTTAATAGATAAGCAGACTTCCTTAGTGGGCAGTAAGGAAGAAGAAATTACTGATTGAATTGCTAATTGCATTAGCTCTTCAGTGTCTATTAACTACAAAGTAATTCCACCCATTTCAGTGAGGAACCTGGAAAAAAACCATAATCTGGTTTATACCAATGTGGTGGTATTATTAAAGTGCAAGACTGTGAAGACCCAATCCACTTGAGCAACAGAAACTCATTAGTTGACTCTGGGCCAGTCACTCTCTCTTATAGTAGTGCTATAAAAATAATGTGAAAGATCTTGAGCTTCTGGAAAGAAGTGAGATAGCAAAGAGATAAATATAAATTTAAGTTTGCAAAAAAGAGAGGGGTTTTTTTTGGCTGCTAGCTGGGAAGAAGGCCAGATAATTTGGTTTGTAGAGATATCTGAGGAGTAAATCTCACTTGGGCTGTAAGTGAAATTAAGAAAGGTCCAACTAAGATTAACATTAGACCAACAATCAAGAAGCAAACAATGCCCCAATCAAGGTACTACAAACTCAGACAAACAAGCTAACAATAAAGAGAAACCCAATAGCAATAGCACTTAGACTTATATACAGCTTCACAGTGCATTTACAGCCTTCTCTAAGCGGTTTATGGAGTCAGCCTCTTGCCCCCAACAATCTGGCTCCTCATTTTACCCACCTCGGAAGGATTGGAAGGCTGAGTCAACCTTGAGCCTGGTGAGATTCGATCTGTCAAACTGCTGGCAGCTGGTGATCAGCAGAAGTAGCCTGCAGTACTGCACTCTAACCACTGCGCCACTGTCGCTCAATCAAGGAAACACCAAAACCACGCCCACCATCACTGACAGGGCAAGCCAGTAGTATGTAAAATGACAGCAAAGCCTCCCTACTAGGACTGATGATGTTACCTAGTTTGCTAATGAAACATCTGGAAGAAAACAATCTAGGTCAGAGAGTCCCAAGGACCCTACAGTTCAACACTGAATTATGATTATTCTTTTATATTACTCCTGCTTTAATCTACATAGAATCAAGCAATTTTCCAAAGTGCTAAATTAAACCAAATCTTCAGAAGTGAAACTTCATTTGCTCTCAGAGAGAGTGATACTCAGTTAATAGTTAGCTACACAATTGGATGGCTTCTCTGTTCTTCCATGATTCATTTGTGATACAGATTAACAAATATTACATCACTGAGAGGCAGTGTAGTGCAGTGGAATCAGGCTAGAAATTGAGAAACTGGGATTTTTAGTCTTGTTTAGGCTTAAAGTCAGATGGGTGACTTTGGGCCACTTATTCCTTGTCTTTCTTTGGAAGCAGATAATAGCAAACCACTTCTGAAAAACTTTGCTAAGAAAACTGCAGTGATTGGTTCAGGTGTTCACCAGGGGTCAACATTGACTTGAAGAAACAATTCCCCATCACCCATCTCACGATGCAAAGTGGGTGGCTCCAGTGGTGGGATTCACTTAGGTTTACCACCGGTTCGCAACTGTGAGCACTCGCGCATGGTCATGTCACACACCCACCTTCTGCACATGCTTGCAGCCTTTCATGCATGCCACTTTTCTCATGCGCATAGCCCGCACACATGCATGTGGCAACGAAAATGAGGCTACATAGGACATTTTGGAGTCAGTGCTACTGGTTCAGGCGAACCGGTCCGAACCCCCTGAATACCACCTCTGGGTGGCTCCAAAACTCTCTCTGTGTGTGTGTGTGTTTTTTTAGAAGGCTCTCTTTTTCCTTTCATTTACTTTAAACTGTCCCTTTTCCAAAATCAAAACTTTGCCTTTTTTTTTAGTGAGTCAAGTGGTTGCTTAGCTAACCATCCAACAGGCCAAGAGAAGCCGATCAGATATGTCTCACACTGAGAGTCTATTACTGGCCAAGTCTTGAAGGGCTGGTGTTCATGCCCTCTCTATGTACCTGAACACATTCTGTGTTCAGCCTTTATCTGTCCACTGAAATTGGCAAAATTGAACCTATTCATTTTACATTAACCTCCTAGGGATCTGAACTTCTTTTCATCTTAGAAACCATCAATTGCAGGGGGGGGGGAGGCGGGGAAAGAGAATCAGGGATACTCCGTGAACAAGTTACAGGCTTGTTTGGCTTCTTGATTGTCCATCGGTAATAGTCTACTTAAGCCGTATTGCTTTGAGTTCCTGCCTTCCTATTTAGGCTTTTGGTGGTTTGTGAATGTAGGATTTGTGGAGGAGAGAGAAAGAGAGAGAGAGGGGGGGAGTGATTGAGGGAGGGAGGGAGAGACTGAAAGAGAAAAGACTGGATATTTTGCAGTAGCAATAGAAATAGCCCTTAGACTTATATACCACTTCACAATGCTTTATATATCTCTCTAAGATATATAAAGTTACAGAGTCAGCCTCTTGCCCCCAGCAATCTGGCTCCTCATTTTACCCACCTTGGAAGAATGGAAGGCTGAGTCAACCTTGAGCCTTCTGAGATTTCATCTCTCAAACTGCAAGCAGCCGGCAGGCAGCAGAAGCAGCTTGCAGTACTGCACTCTAACCACTGGGCTACCAGGGCCCAGTAACTTTGTAATGCCTGCTGTTTTGCAAATATTTCCAATTACACGAGTTGCATATAATAAAGTAGGTAAGCAGAAGAGGTCAGTATTTGAATACTTTGTTCTGTTTTGGATTATGCACTTAAAGGGAATAATATTTTTTATTTATGTATAAAATTTGTTTGCCGCCCATCTCATATCTCAAGACACCGGAATGGAACAACTTGCTGTGGCTGTTTTGTCATGGCCAACTCATTACAGCCAACACACCGTGGCCAACTCACCACGGACAATTCAACAATTCAAATTAATCATTTCAAATAATCAAACAATTATTTTAATTTTTGTCATGTACATTTCATTTGGTTCCTCCATTTGCATCCTTTTTTAAAATTGATGCTGTTTCACCACTTCTTCAATATTAGTGTAATTCTTGTTCTGGCAATTGTCCTGGGCCAGTTGGCTGTGGCCAGTTGTCTCGCAGTAAGTTGGCTGTGGAGAGATGTCCTAGACCAGTGTTCCTCAACCTTGGCCACTTGAAGATGTCCGGACTTCAACTCCTAGAATTCCCCAGCCAGCGAATGCTGGCTGGGGAATTCTGGGAGTTGAAGTCCAGACATCTTCAAGTGGCCAAGGTTGAGAAACACTGTCCTAGACCAAGGGCAAACTCGCCATGTCACATTGCTATCACATTCACGACGTTTTTCTCATTCGCGGAGCTGGAGTGGGTGGGACCTGTGCGTGACGCATCTGACCCACGAGGCTGCCAGTTTGACACCCCTGTCCTAGACCCAAACATACTGGATGGAATCTTCCCTGAGTTAATCATATCAAGAAGTGAGCAATGGGACAAAAAATTAAACAAATAAGCTAGTGATTTAATCAGTCTCCAAGTCCTTGCTTCATAACCATATGTTTAGCCATGGTTCAAAACTAGAATGGCACTGAAAAAAGTGAGTTACAACTGGAATTTTGATTACGTGTCTATGGGGATGCTACAATGGTCCTACCATCGTAGCATCCCCATAGACACGTAATCAAAATTCAGGTCCTTGACAACCGGCATGCATTTATGGTAGTTGCAGCATCCCAAGGTTATGTGATTGCCATTTGCAGCCTTCTAGCCAACTTCCAACAAACAAAGACAATGGGGGAAGCCAGTTTTGCTTAACAGCCAAATTTAACAGCAGCAAGACCGATTTAACAATTGCAGAGATTTGCTTAAGAATTGTGGCAAAAAATGGTCATAAAGTTGGACATGACTCACTTAAGATCAGCCTTGCTTAGCAAAGGAAATTCTGACCACAATTATGGAGTAAGTCAAGAATTACCTGGCAGGGGTAAAATGCTACCGGTTCGCCTGAACTGATAGTAAAAAAATGCTACCAGTTTGGGCGAACCAGTATTCCTGACGATCAGCTGTGACGCGGGATTTATATTAGCTAGAAAGCAGGATTTCCTGCTTTCTAGCTAATCTAAAGCTCACGTGGCACAGCGGATTTCACCTCCCCCCACTGTTTGCTTACCTTTGCAGGCATGCTTGGTAACAGGCTCTGCCCACCTGGCCAACCATTATCACACCCATTTTTGATGCTCTGCACATGTGCGGAGGTGACACTCACATTTGTGAACCAGTAGCGAAGGTAAGTAGGTTTTTCCCCTGCTACCTGGACAAGAAAAGTTAAGCTGAAGTTTTTTCTAGTAATGAGGGGACCTCAAAAAATCCAGTTTATCCCAACTTTACTGGGAAAGCTATTAAAAGCAGAATTTTACAGGAGGATGGAGATAAAAAGGATTCTTCATGTGAAAGAATATTTAGTTTAGTTCAGTTTATTTTATTTTATTTTAGTTTAGTTTATTGATTAGCCCATAGTTCCAAACACAATTTGTTAATAAAATCCTATAAAAACGATTTAAAATGAAATTGGGATAAAATACAATAGTTTAATACATAGGTAAGTAAAAGAACATAAAATTATATTTCAGTATCACCCCTACAATCTACCCCTATCAGTCCCACATATGCCAATCTCAGCCCAAACCATGTTACTGTATTAAATATTATTTTCAAGTTCTGGCCACACATAAAATAATGTATGCATGCATGTATGTATGTATTTTTGTATGATGTTTCATATTTCTTCATAGGTCATCTTCCTCAGAGAGGGGCTCTAGTTGGGTGTTTACATGGAGTTATTTTTCTCAGCTTAGAAAATAGGTAATATTGTTTGTTTATTGTTATAGCCTTGTTTCACATATAGGAAGAATGTAAGCTGTTCACAGTTGATTGACAATTGGAGTGGTTGTATATGCCTGCTAAAATAATTGAATGAATAAATAATTCCTTTGAGCATTTTAAAAAATGTGGCTTAGATAATTATTTCTAAATCATGCATAATATCGCTATTAGCAGTTGACAATCACTCAGTCATATAAGCGACTTTTACTTAAGACGACTTATGATACTTATGACTTTCATTATACACTTATTATGAAAATAACACTTCTACGTGCCATAGACTCAGTGTGGCACACAGTTAAGACAATTTTTTAAAAAGGAGTTTAAAAATAGATGCATCTGCTGATTTCAGGTCTGCTCCCATCTGTTCATGTATCAGTCCATTCCAACCTATTTTGCATGCTCCGTATACTATAATATTTAAATTTGTATTTTAATTTACTTCATCCCATGAAATGTATATGTGAATAATCTCATCTAAAAGCATACATTTATTTATATGTAATCTACATATTCCTAAATGCCGTCATGGGTATTTTAAACCAAAAAAAAGCAAATCTGTCTGAAATTCAGAGAAATCTTGTTTTATTCTGATCAGCATCTTAGGCCAAGGAGTGTAAATATTTGGTGTACGCTACCCAGAGTTGTTCCTGGCAAGATGGGTGGTCATATAAGTTAGATAAACAAATAAGCAATGTTAGCTTAGTCACAAAACTGAATTCCTTCAAGCATCTTTAGAAAGACTGATTCCTGTGTAGGAAATAATACTGTTTGACTGCTCCTTTTAATTATTCTATAGAGGGTGATCTTGCCAGGAACAACTCTGGGTAGCGTACACCAAATATTTACACTCCTTGGCCTAAGATGCTGATCAGAATAAAACAAGATTTCTCTGAATTTCAGACAGATTTGTTTTTTTGTTTTTGTTTAAAATACCCATGAAGGCACTTCATGGCTGGAGAATTCTGGGAGCTGAAGTCCTTCAGACTTAAAGTTGCAAAGGTTGGAGACCCCTGTTATAGATAACTACTCCCCCCCCCACCGACTTTTGGTTTACTTAAGATGTTTTGGATAACTTTAGTTGGTTTATGAGCTATAGTGATGCCATGTGGTTGTAATAATCTGTTGATGGTTTCTGAAATGTTTTTGATGTATTATCCTTTTCATAGCTTGTGTGGGTTAGTTGTGCTGTAGTGATCAGGTACTTTTTGATAACGTTTCGTGGGTATCCAGTTTGTTGGAAGATGTATAGATCCATGATGGCGAACCTATGGCACAGGTGCCACAGGTGGCACGCGAAGCCATTTCTGAGGGAATGCAAGGCATTGCCCTGTCAGCTCCAGTGCACATGAGCATGCTGGACAGCTGATTTTCGGCCTTGATTTTGGGCCATTTTTTGCCCTCCTGCAGCCTCCAGAGGGAGAAAAATGGCCCAACAGGCAACCTGGAAGTCCATTCCTGAACTCCCGGTTTATGTGTTGGGCCTTTTTTGCCCTCCCCAGGTTCCTAGAAAGCCGCTGGAGCCTTGGGAGGGCAAAAAATGGACCTACCAGGCCCACCGGAAGTCAGAAAGCAGGCTGTTTCTGGCCTCCAGGGATGCAGGGGAAGGCCATTTTTGTTCTCCCCGGGTTCCAAAAAAGCCATGCGCACATGCGCAGGGCAGCAGGGGGTGTCAAGCATGCATGCTTAGGGGGCACGGCATGGGAGGCATTAAATTATGGGGTGGGCATGTGAGCGTGCACAATAGCGCGAGCGTGTGTGCTTTAGGCACTCAAGGCGAAAAAGGTTCGCCACCACTGGTATAGATGATCAGTTTCCTTCCATGACTGTTCGTCTTTCACACATGTCAACACATTAACAATATATGTTAAGCAAACGTATCCCTCGTGGTGTGCTTGTCTCATTTTAGGATTTGCTTTAAAAAGTAAATTATGTTAAATAAGGTCAGTTCATTACAAAGTTCATCAGCCTTCTGAAGAGTAGGTGATGTTTTCATCAGGTAGAGTCCTGTGCTCTATCTCCTAAAATTTATTTCTGAGCCACCTAGGGTTATTTTATGTAATGTAGGTGGTCATATATATATTTTTCACACCAATCAATCAATCTGTCAAAGTATCAGTATTTTATTACAAGGCAGCATATGTGAATTAATTCTGGTTGAATACAAGGCTGAATGTTGTTGTCTTGAGGATAACATTAAGGATTATTTGTAGCACTCCTACCTAATTAATAGAGCCAGTTTGCTGTAGTAGTTATGGCACTAGGCTGGAAGTGGTATGGGTGAAGGTGAATTATTTCCCCATCTTAGGTACGAAGTTAGTCATTCTTTCCCTCAGTCCTAGGAAGCAGGCAGAGGCAAACCACTTCTAAACATTGCCAACAAAACTTTGGGGACTTGTCCAAGTGGTCTCGACAATACTGATTCAAAAATGTGTACACACACACTTAATTAAGGCAGTAATCCTAATGTTCATATCGCTCAAGATTGCCCCAACTAATTATGTAGTTTCCGTACAGTAAAACTTATTTTGTGTGTTATATTTCTTTTGAAACACTTGCTTTTGATTTGATTTTGTTTTGTTTATTCTTGCCCTTTTTTATTTTGTTCTGATCATATTTTCCCAGGGCATATTTTAAAGAGTTCTTCTTTGCAGGAGAATTAGCATTTTACAACAGAATTCACACCCGGCTATTCATTGTTTTAGGAGCTAGACTGGGGAGTGATTTGTAAAGTTGGCGATCTTCACAAACTGGAGTGAAAAGCAGATATTTTGAAACTATGATTATAGTATGACCTCAAAAAGGTTTTTTTTTATCCACTTGAAAAAATAAAGTTACTTTGAAGAGGCACTGAGCTGATCTCCCTAGCTTTTGGATTTAAGCTCAGCATCATTGTTACCAGAATTAGGCAAGGCTGTAGTCCCGTGATGGCAAACCTGTGGCATGCGGGTTCCATCAAGTGCATGTGCACCGGCCAGGATGTTCTCTTCCGAGTTCTGGTGCACATGCGATGGAACCCGGAGCAGATGACTGGTGCGCATGCACGCAATGTAACCCAGAAGAACAGCTGTCCGCCATGCGCATATGCATCGACCAGCTGCTCTCTTCTGGGTTCCGGTGCTCTGGTGCGCATATGCCCATGCGCTCTCCTGTTCCAGTTTCAGCACTCGATGCCGAAAAGATTAACCATCACTGCTATAGTCTGTCACCATTCCTCTTTCTCATGGCCTCTACTATGCTATGTGACAAACATCATGCATTGAGAAAGGCATTCATTGTTCTGACCGAGACCTTCTTGAAGATCTGGATTTTGCAGATGATATTGCCTTTCTTTTTTTTAATAAAGTTTTTTATTTTTTCATTTTCATAACATATAATCACATATATACTAATAAATAGCCAATACCGTATTGTATTATTAAATGTTTACATCAATTCATCTTACCATCAACTCCCAAAACCAATTATTGGCTCTTCTGCTCTCCATATGCCATATTTGTATCTTATCCATCACTTTTTTCTCCCTCTCTCCTCCCCCTCCCTACCTTCTTTCTTCCCTCTGTCATCCTTCCCTCCTCTTCCCCCACTTGACCTCTCTCCTATCCCTCTCTTCTTCCCTTATCTCTCTCCTCTGCTTCTCACTCTCCATCTCATTTGCTTGGTGTATTTCAGCTTCTGAGCAAGCTCCATTTTATGTTGATGGTATTTATAATTCCTTTTCAATATACATATTTAATTTTAACATGTATTCTCTCCTTTAAAAAAAATAGAACAAAAAAGTATACATATATAGTCATTGTGCTTTTAAACCCCCCCATCCCACCCCCCAGCCTAATTTTGGCCAAGATATAAACCTGGTTACAAGTTTCAGCTATTCTCATCATTATCTTTATATAATTATACATCCTTATATGCCCCCAATATGTGATTCTGTCTTGAAGCCTCAATAGTTCCCATTGTAGGTATATTTCATGTTCCCTCTCCATTTTCCATATCTTAGGTTAGATTACCCATAATTGTCTATAAATGGCAGATATTGCCATTCTTGAGGAAGATGAGATGTAACCACAAGTGACAAGTGCCTTAGATCAGGGGTCCCCAACCTTTGCAACTTTAAGTCTGAAAGACTTCAGCTCCCAGACTTCTCCAGCCAGCTTTGCTGGGAGCTGAAGTCCTTCAGACTTAAAGTTGCAAATGTTGATGAGGCAACCAAATTGGTCTTGGGATAATTCCCAAGAAATTGAAGATCATGTGTATGAGCTTCACTGCACAGATAGGAGGAATCACATTCAGATCATAGCAACTAGAGGAAGGAGGAAAGTTTACCTATTTAGGTAATGGAGATGCAGAGACACATGTCAAATGCCACATCGAAAAAGCAACAACTGTTTCCCAGAGGATGAATAAAATCTGGTACTCCATCATCTATATATCACTGAAAATTAAAATCTGGTTGCTTGCCCCTGTAGTGATCCCAACAGATATTTATGCCAGTGAGAGCTGGAAGTCGTCAGTCAATATTAATAAGAGACTAGGTGTCTTCCAACAAAGATGCCTTCGACAAGTCCTAAAGATTCACTATTTTTTTTTATATTGAAAAAGTTTTATTGAGTTTTACAATTTTTTTAACAAAAAGGGTAGGGTAAGGTGAGTTAAAAAGATATTTTGAGAACTTTCACGTCGAGATCGTTGGCCCCCTCCGGGGCTTCTTAACAAAACATAGTTAACACATATTTCAATGGTATTACGAGATGAAGAGAAGTGCATACATCATAAATTCCAAATTCTATGCTAGCAATCGTGTACAAACATCCAAACAAAAGTTATACTATATTAAAAAGTCATTTTTAGATCTAAGTCTCTTGGCAATTGTATCTTCTTGTTCTCCTCCCTGACCCCCAGCGGGCGGGGCCATGCCCCCCTCCGCTCCTCCAGTTTCGTCCCCCAGGATAGAGGAATGTTTTTTAAGAAAGGCTTCCGCCTCAGCAACTGTTTTAATCTTTATTCTTCCTCCTTCCCAGAACACCAACATCCCTTCAGGCATCGCCCACTTAAACCAGACCCCCTGTTTGAATAATTTTTCTTCTTCTTTTTGTTGGTAAAGTAAAGGACCCTCTCTCTGTGCCCTCAAAATTCCCTCCCTAGTAGACCTTCTAACAAATTTAATATTTATCTCTCTGGGTACTTCATTTATCCTGGCATATGTTGAGTTTATTCTATAAACCAGGTCAATGTCCCCCCTGATCTCTTCCTTGGGTTTATGTAAGTAATCTGCTAAAATTGTGCTCATAAGATCAGGGAGGCATTATGAGAGAGACATGGAGGGGGGTGTTTGTTTGCTAACCCCCCCTCGGATTTACAGCAGCGGCACGCAGAAATGGCTCCTGGAATGCAGGGAGTGGATATTTCGCATCCGGACTGTTGCGCAACAAGTGAAAGTCTTCCGCGGCTTGTTTTCATACAATGTATCTAAGTCCGGCTTGACTGAAACAATTTCTCTGCTGTTTTCTCCGGCTGGCTGTCAGAGTGGGTGGTGGAAGATGGCTGCCCTTTGTTCCTGAATGTTTATTTCTTTATGGAAAATTTCCAACATCTCTTTGTGATTTGGACTGCCTCTCTCTATCAATGGAGAAATTTTTTGGATTAATTGATTCTCTCCCTGGAATGCCTTCTTTGTCTTAACAATTGACTGTGAAAATTGCTTCTCTTCTGGCCTCTACAACTTTTTACAATTTTGATTGGAACTTTCCTCTCTTGACTTGCTCCAGCGGCCGCACCCAAAAAACACCATCTTAGTGGCACTGATTTAAACAGCTCACCATGGCTTCAAAAAAACAACCAGGAAATCCAGGATTGGAAGAGAGAATGACAGCTATGGAAACAGTGTTAAACTCCTTGGTGCTGGAAATTAGAGAATTTAGAAAAGATCACACTAGCACTAAGCTTGAACTCTTGGAGACATAGAAAAAATTGATGGAGAACACACAGAAGACCGAGGAGTTGGAAGTGGGGCTGGCTGGGGCAAAGGGAGAACTTAAAAATGTTAATACTGAAATTGGAGATTTGTCTGGTCATATGTCTAGGATGGATTTTGAGAGGATGTCATATTTTTTAAGATTTCAGAATATTTCTGAGGAACCTGATGAATGCCTTCCTGATCTCATGAGTACAATTTTATCAGACTATTTACGTAAACCCAAAGAGGAAATCAGGGGGGACATTGACCTAGTCTACAGAATAAACTCAGCATATGCCAGGATGAATGAAGTACCCAGAGAGATACATATTAAATTTGTTAGAAGGTCGACAAGGGAGGGAATCTTGAAGGCGCAGAGGGAGGGTCCGTTAATTTACCAACAAAAGGAAGTCGCCATCTTGAAGCAGATCCCAAAAAAGATTAGAGAGATGAGACGGAAATATTCCTTCTTATCTAAAAAATTGTTTAACCACGGGATTTGGTTTAAGTGGGCGATGCCAGAAGGGATGTTGGTGTTTTGGGACGGAGGAAGAGTAAGGATTAAAACAGTTGCTGAGGCGGATGCCTTTCTTAAAAAACATTCCTCTATCCTGGGGGAAGATTCAGGGGGGACGGAGGGGGCCACGGCCCCGCCCGCTGGGGGCCAGGAAGGAGAACAAGAAGACACAATTGCCAAGAGACTTAGATCTAAAAAATGACTTTTATTTTTATTTTTATTAATACAGTATAATTTTTGTCTGGATGTTTGTACACGACTACAGCATAGAATTCAGAATTTATATGTAAGCATTTATTTTCACCTTGTTGTATTATTGAAAAATGTATTACCAATGTCTTGTTAAGAAGCCCGGGAGGGCCAACGTTCCCAACATGAAAGTTCTCAAAATATCTTTTTAATTCACCTTACCCTATCCTTTTTTGTTAAAAAAAATTGTAAAACTCAATAAAACTTTTTCTATATATAAAAAAAAAAAGCTCAGGGAGACATTCACCAGATTCTTCAGGAATGTTCTGAAATCTTAAAAAATATGACATCCTTTCAAAATCCATCCTAGACATATGACCAGTTAAATCTCCAATTTCAGTATTAACATTTTTAAGTTCTCCCTTTGCCCCAGCCAGCCCCACCTCCAACTCTTCAGTCTTCTGTGTGTTCTGCATTAATTTCTTCTGTGTCTCCAAAAGTTCTAGCTTGGAACTGCAGTGGTCCTTTCTTAATTCTTTAATTTCCAGTACCAAAGAGTGTAACACTGCTTCCATAGCTGTCATTCTTTCTTCTAAGCCTGGATTTTCTGGTTGTTTTTTAGAAGCCATGGTGAGCTGTTTAAGTCAGTGCCACTAAGATGGCAATTTTTGGGTGCGGCCGCTGGAGCAAGTCCAGGGAAAAAAGTTCAAATCAAAGTTAAAAAGTTGAAAAATCCAGGGAAGAGAGCAATTTTCACAGTCAATTTTAAAGACAAGAAGGCACTCCAGGGAAGGAATCAATTAATCACAAATATCCTCCATTAGTAGAGAGAGACAGTCCGGATCACAAAGGGATGTTGGAAATTTTCCATGAAGAATAGTCATTTAGGAACAAAGGGAGGCCATCTTCCCCCGCCCAGTCTGGAAGCCAGCAGGAGAAAACAACAGAAAAAATTGTTCCAATAAAGCCCGGCTTAGATACATTGTAACTAGAAACAAACCGCAAAGGACTTTCACTACTTCAGCAAAGTCCGGATGAGTCCGCTTCCTCTCGCTCGAGGAGCCATTTCCACACGCCGCTGCTGTAAATCCGAGGGGGGGTTCAACAAACACCCCCCTCCACCGTTTCTTTCAATCAAAGCTGCCAGCAAAAGAGTCAAAGTCACTCACTCTCCGCCTCTCCGCCAAAGCCCCGGCAAAGCCATCCGGCTCGAACGCTCCCGCTCTCTCCAAATTCGCTATTTGTTACCGTGCTCCGTTGGCAAAGGGAACCAAGCCACCCGCAGCATGTCTTCTTCCACCTAGACCGAAGACAAGAATCCTTCCCTGGCCACCACCAGGCTGAACAGGTCCAGGCAAGCCGGTCCTACGGAGGGTCCCCCAAAAAAAGGGGCACCCCGCCCCGTTTGGGGCAGAAAAAAGAACAAAACGGCAGACGAGGCCCAGGACTCGTCCGTTACCGCCAGAAGCCGGAACAGGAAGTCAAGATTCACTATTTTGAACATGTTACTAATGAAGTGGTTCTCCAAAAGAGTTTCTCCTGCAAATTACATAATATAGTCGCCCGCAAAAGACTCCAACTTGCAGATCATATACTCTGCATGGAGAATAATCAAATTTCCAAGATGGCAATGAGATGGACCCCCCCTCCCCAATACCAAATGACCAAGACTTTGCCCTCAAAATACATAGTGAAGAATAAGTCAGCTAAAAACAAAGACCCTCAGCATCACATGGGAAGACAGTGAATATTCACCCCAAATTGGAAATACTGGAAAACTCTTGTGGCCCGATATGCTACATAGCATGGGAGAATTTAAAACTAGTGCTTAAATCATAACTTTGCAATAAATTGAGAGAAGAATATACACTAACATAGAAGAAGGCAGCTTTTAAACATGGTGCTTATATGATTTAACATTACAGAACCTTTGCCCCCTTTGAAACTCATAACATGACAGTTATGTTCTGTAAGAACACAGGAACAACACTTACTGATCAAACCATCTAGTTTACCAACCTGATTCTTATAGCAGTCAACTTCTAGGGAATCCAGACCCAATCTCTGTATTTGTAATGACATGTATAGGAAAGGGTACCAGTGACTAAGACGTGACGTTTGTTTGGATCAGCATTTTTTGTTATTATTTGATGGGATATATGCCTGTTAACCATCTGGCAGGAGAACATACTGTATATGACTGGTATCTTGCAAAGCTGTCATACAGCAAAATGTTGTTGTTGTTGTTAGTTGTGAAGTCATGTCCGACCCATCACGACCCCATGGACAATGTTCCTCCAAACCTTCCTGTCCTCTACCATCCTCTGGAGTCCATTTGAGCTCACGCCTACTGCTTCAGTGACTCCATCCAGCCACCTCGATCTCTGTCATCCTGTTCTTCTTTTGCCTTCAATCATTCCAAGCATCAGGCTCTTCTCCAGTGAGTCCTTCCTTCTCATTAGGTGGCCAAAGCATTTGAGTTTCATCTTCAGGACCTGGCCTTCTAAAGAGCAGTCAGAGTTGATCTCCTCTAGGACTGACCGGTTTGATTGACTGGCAGTCCAAGGGATTCGCAGGAGTCTTCTCCAGCACCATAGTTCAAAGGCCTCAATTCTTTGGTGCTCAGCCTTTCTTATGGTCCAACCTTCACAGCCATACATTGCGACTGGGGAAAACATAGTCTTGACTATATGTACTTTTGTTGGCAGGGTGATGTCTCTGCTTTTTAGTATGCTGTCTAGATTTTCCATAGTTTTCCTCCCCAGAAGCAAACATCTTTTAATTTCTTGGCTGCAGTCCCCATCTGTGTTGATCTTGGAGCCCAAGATCAACAGCAAAATATCTAAATGCAATACCATAACAATAAAAGAATAATAACATCAACTGGCTAATCATGACCAGATAAACCCATAAATATATTGGCTACTCCTAAAGTTCTAAATGCATCTATATTGTCAGGTCAGTTTTTGTCCCCTGGTTCTTGCAATTTTCTTGGCAAGATTTCAGAAATGATGTGCCATTGCTTTCTTCCTAAGACTGAGAGAGAGAGTGGAGCAGCCCTAAGTCATCCTAGGGCTTTGTGTTTAAGGCAGGAGTAGAACTCATATAATCCTGGTTTCTAATCTGATGCCTAAACCATACCACAAAACTAGCTCTTAAAGGTCTAAACAAATTAGAGTAATTACATATTTTGAGTTTGGGCTGCAAAAAATAAGATGACCACCAGACTAGATTCTGAACCAAGTTCAACCTTGGAAATTCACTGCATGATTTCAGATCAATAGATTGCTCATCCCAATCTGATCCACAAAGTTATTGTGGGGAAAAAAACAAACCTAGGTCTTATGCTACAGTATATTCTTAGACATAATGTGCTGAATATAAGCACATCATCTCTAAGCATTAAGCAGGTGAAAGAACAGTATAAATCGGAAGCAATATCAATAATGCCCCATTCCTTACCCTAGAAAGAATCTACCACTCTTATATCCCAAAGAATCTAATCTAACATTTCTCAAGGGCATTGGGAAACTGAAATTGTAACCCTGTCTTACAATGCTCCAGGGCAGTATTATTTAAGGTTGTTGTGTGACATTTTAAATGATGGCTGGTCTCCAGCGAAGAACCCCAGGCTGCCAGAAGTTATAAGATGCTAAAGCTAGGTTTACTTAGGACACAAATGCTCTACAATATTTCATATTTTTTTCTTGCAGAACGGTAGCAATGAGAAAAGTGGTTGCATAACAAACTTAAATGAAAAAAACCTTAACCATTTATCCAGCAGAAACATTTAGTTACCTCTGTGTGATAAAATGAGAATTGGTATCTCTGCCTACCTGACTATTATTAATGTAACAATGTGTCTTCTTTCAAAATATTGAATATCTGTTGTGCAGTATTATAGGTTGTTTCAGAAGATATATTTACTCTACTTCTCTCAAGCACATTAAATTCATCTTAAACATAGCCTGAGTGAGAAATGGCTTTCAAAAGAAACCTCTTCATTTCATTTGCTTTTTAGAAAAGTCTTATTTTTATATCACAAACACACACACACACACACACAGAGAGAGAGAGAGAGAGAGAGAGAGAGAGAGAGAGAGAGAGAGAGAGAGAGAGAGATAGAGAGAGAGAGAGAGCACCATTGTCACGGCACATTTAAAATCCAGCTATCTTGCAGTCTTCAGGAGGAGTGGTATGGTGGCCTAGAGGAGAAGACTCTCACTTCCTACTCAGAAGGCTGACAGTTCAATCCTAGGTAGTGACAGATGTTTCTTTATCAGGGCACAAAGAGAAAATATCTACTGCGAACTCCACATAGGCATCAGGAAGGGCCTCCAGCCAGTAAACGCTCAGCTCCATTCAGTCATCCCGACTTCACCCTGATAAAAGGGATTACAGGGATTGTAACAAGAACAAAAAATACAGTCTTCAGGAGAGCTGGCTTTACTTCCAAACTATAGACAACAAAGGAAAAATAAATAGCAATGTGAAATCTGGTTTGAACATGTTTTTCACATACTGGAAACTAGAAGCAATTAAGAGAGAGCTGAAATATGGCTAAATGAAAATAGTTGTTAATGTAAAGCTATACAAATGGGCAGAAGTGAGGCAAGGTATGTAAAACAACAAAATAGAAAACAACATTTCCAGAATCTAGTATATGTCTTATAGTATTTATTAACTCAATTGGAGCATATTAGAAATGTAAACAAACAATTTTAAAGAGGGGGAATTGGGTGCCATCCGAATAATCCATGGCAGGATTATTATGTGTCCATGGGCATGCATGATGCCCCTTGATTTTTATCAGACATAGAAATTACTATGAGTTTCCCTAGCCAACCAACAGCTTGGTTTCTCCAGTCAACTTTGCCTTAAAAATCAAAAGCAAAAATCCCTAAGGTGAAGAAAACTGAAGCCTATTTTTTTCTTGATCATATTTTCTACAGCTGATGTTAACAGTCATGGCAGGGTAGAAAATTATCAATGTAGTTCAGTGATTTTTAAAAAAAACCAAGTAACATTTCAATATTTCAACTAAATTTGTAGACGTAAAAATAAGTTCTCTGAATTTTCCCCCACAACTTTCAAATTACTACTACAACTACTACTACTACAACAACAACTACTACTACTGCCCCATACATCCCTTCGTCCGATCCGCTCCCACAGAGAGGGTCTTCTTCGGGTGCCGTCGACGGGGCAATGCCGGTTGGCGACACCCAGGGGAAGGGCCTTCTCTGTGGCGGGCCCGGCCCTCTGGAACGACCTACCCCCCGACCTCCGTACTATCTCGGACCTCCGCCTCTTCCGCCAACATCTTAAGACGTATTTATTCCAACAAGCCGGCCTAGGATAGCCCCCATTTCTGACTTTTTAAGAAAATAATTTATAATTGGCAAGGGTTTTAATATTGGGTTTTAGCACGGGTTTATTAATTTAATACATTTTAATAGATATTTATTGTATTTTGTGTTCTTAAATAATGCCTGTGCGCCGCCCTGGGTCCTAACAAGGAGAAGGGCGGGGTATAAATTTAATAAAATAAAAAAAAATACTACTACTACTACTATTACTACTACTACTACCACCACCACCACCACCCAACAGGGCCCTCTTTTTTTTCTTTTTCTTTTTAGCACTGGAGCATTGCTCCTGAAATTATCCAATGGCAATAATTTGTTCAAGATAGCTATGATGGCACTTGTAAAAAATGTGTGGGCTGTTAGTTGCCATGATATTTTTCCTTTGGACTTGATAGAATTGTTGGACAGTCTTGTCAGAAAGAAAATAATGCTTTTTTAATACCAAAAGCACTTAAATGGCTTCCAAGTTGGTCTTCAAAAGTGTCTCACCTTTTCTCAGTTTCCATTCTTAAAACTATAAAAATTATAGTTTTTAACCTTCTGTGGTAGATTGTGATTAAGGGGTCTGGAGCAGGGCTGGACTGCTGCCAGAATTACTGCTGGTTCGGTGCACTCCTTGTGCATGTCCATTTGCACCTAAAAAAGTCTGTGAGGGTGCAAAATGTTAAAAAAAGTGTGGAGGGTATTACATTTCTGCAATGAAAATTGTTCTGTGCATGAGCAGAACCAAAAATCAAGATGGTGGTGCTTCAAGAGAACCAGTTTGCGGGCGTGGCAGGCCTGAGTTGCTGCTGGTTCCAGCGACCCAGGCTGCCAAGTTGCTACCAGTTCGGCCGAACCGGTAGGAACCCACCTGTGGTCTGGAGGCCAAACCATAAGATGAACAATTGAGGAAATTAGGTATGTCTAGTTTAACAAAGAAAAGAACTAGAGGTGACATGATAGCAATCTTCCAATATTTAAAACAGTTGAACAGCGTTGAAAGGGACCTTGTAGGGTTGAAAGGGATCTTGTAGGAAAGAGATCTTGTCCTGAGATATACAGTAGGATTAAAGGGGGAAAATACTTGGGATTCATGTGGGCAAAGGATCTTAAAGAAGCCACATGTTTTCCTAGGGTGCTGCGGCTGTTGTTGATTTAAGATGCTGCAAACAAGTCAGTGGTGGGTTCCGGATCCCATTGCAACTTGTACAGTGCAAAGGAGCTGGGCGACTACCACATAAACATACACAACGCACGAGCACATGGGTGCAGCATGCACATACGTACTTATTGCCTGCAACGCTCCAGCTGCTCAGCGGAGCATTGTGCAGGCACCGTGCGCTCTGTGCGCCTCCGTGGAAGCCCCAAGAACTTCAAATACCAGTAAGGAGTGCGGGTGGGCAGGTGGGCCCTTTGAAGCACCGTACCGGAACGGTATCTGGTGCTCCCGGCAGGCACCGGTACACCAGTACCGGAGTGTAGTGGTCGTAACCCACCACTGAAACAAGTTATTGAGTAGAAAAGTATTCTACTCAAAACAGCTCCTCCTCTTTCAGTTTGAACTGAAAGCATGGCTTCATTGAATTATAGGAATTCAGGAAGGCTACAGATCATTGGAGAAATGACGTTAAAAGGAAAGGACATTATTTATTTATTTATTTATTTATTTAGATTTATAGAACCGCCCTTCTCCATCGAAATGGACCCAGGGAATTAAATGGCACAGGGAATTAAATGGCACAGGGAATTAAAATCTATAAATAACAATAAATACAGAATAATTAAAAATAAATTAAACTAAAAGCCTGTGCTAAAACATCCCAATTAAAATTCTAAAATACATTTACTCATTGGCTAAGCTAGACCGGCTTGATGGAAAAGATAAGTCTTAAGTGAGCGGCGAAAGAGGGGAAGGTCTGTGATAGTCTGAAGTTCGGGGGGTAGGTCATTCCAGAGGGATGGCCCAGCCACTGAGAAGGCCCTCCCCCTGGTTACCGCTAGTCAGCATTGACTGGCGGATGGTACCCTGAGGAGGCCCTCCCTATGGGAGCGGATCGGACGGAGGGAGGTATGCGGCAGGAGACGGTCCCGCAAATAACTAGGCCCTGTGCCATGGAGCGATTTAAAGATGGTAAGAAGCACCTTGAAGCGCACCTGGAAGGCCACTGGCAGCCAGTGCAGCTCGCGCAGGAGAGGTGTTACGTGGGAGCTTCGGGATGCTCCCAGAATCCCCCGCGCAGCCGGGGGATTCATTCATTTTCCAGTTGTAATTCTATTTATCTGTGCTAAGGAAAAGCAAGGAGACCTTGATTCTCTTATGAAGACTGTTAGTAAAGATAGAATTTTGAACTTTCTAAGCCTGGAAAGTTTGGAGGCAAACTTCTCTATGTTGGTATAAGTGGCTGCTCTGATTTGTGTGAATACACACAAGTTTCTGCTATAGGCCTTTTTCTGGATCTAAGATAAGGGATTCCAATAATTGCTCCTACTACCTCTTGCCAGTATACCAACATGAAATGACTGGATGGTTCCATTTGATCTGATGTAGTAATTTTCTGCTAATCATACTAAAAAGCTGTGTGATTCTAAAGAACAGTGATCCTATGCTCCTGACTCAAACAGATCCCGACCAATGGTGGGATTCAATTTTTTTTACTACCAGTTCTGTGGGCATGGCTTTGTGGGTGTGGTGTGGCTTTGTGGTTGTGGCTTTGTGGGTGTGGCAGGGGAAGGATACTGCAAAATCCCCATTCCCTCCCCACCCCACTAACTTGCTTTCCAGCTCCGTTCTCCTGTTCAGGGCAACAAAAGAAGATCAGCTGGGAGGCTGGGAGGCAGCGGGGGCAGGGCCAGCCTATTTGCTGGGTCTTCAAACTACTCAAAATTTCTGCTACTGGTTCTCCAGGACCTGTCAGAACTGGCTGAATACCACTCTT
Source organism: Rhabdophis nuchalis (assembly GCA_039707465.1). NCBI lineage: Eukaryota > Metazoa > Chordata > Lepidosauria > Squamata > Natricidae > Rhabdophis > Rhabdophis nuchalis. The sequence goes on from CM077649.1 coordinate 49,430,089, forward strand.
ATCCCAACACTAAATAGGAGGAAAGTATATCTGTATAAAGATGCTAAAATGATCAGCTGGAGAGCTGACAACCTGGGTTTAAGACCTGAGATCCGTACAATGGAATGGGCACCCATTACTCGCCCCTGCTCCTGTCACCTAGGAGTTTGAAAGCATGCAAATGCAAGTACCATATTTTTCTGTCTATAAGATGCCCTCATGTATAAGATGTCCTCATGTTTCATGTAGTTTCTTGGTAGTAAGCATGCTATAAGCCATCACTATGCAGAAGCCATCTTGTTAGAGTGAGTAATACAACAAGTACAGGAAATGCACCAGAGGGACAATAGGGATGAAACCTAGATACAATAGAGAGGAATGATACTCCACATAACATAGAGGCTCATGTGGCATGTGTGGCCTTCTCCTCTTGGCTTCCTGTATATAAGATGCCCCTTCATTTTCAAGTAAATATTTTAAAGGAAAAGTAGTGTCTTATTCATGGAAAAATATGGTAGATTAATAGGTGCCACTTCAGTTGGAAGAGAACTGTTGTAGTCCACCAGCTGCCAGTGAAGCTGGTGGCATACTCAGATGATGAGGAGGTTGGGGAAGAATTTGGGCCAGTTCTTGAGCCTGGGGAAGGCTCTGATGGATGCTTAGCGATAGAGCCAGAGCCATCCGGCATTTTCCAGCCACTGGAGAGGCAGCTGTCTTTGGATATGCAGAGAGCAGATAGGAGAGTTGAACGACGGAGGACAAGGAGTTGACTCAGGAAGCAAATCAAACGTTGATGCTGAATGGCCCATCCTATTTATTCCTATGGGAATAAATAGAGGGAAAGGAGTGGTGGTCGTAGGAGACAACAGTTCGCATTTGTAGAGATTTTTCTCATTGTGTTTCGTGCAACAAAGACTGCCTTGCTAGAACTTAATTTCCTCCTTGGAGGATTCTTGGCTGGGCTTTCTGTTGGTGAAATGCAATTAATTCACAAGGGCTTTTGTGAATGAAGAGGAGGGTTTTTTGCGAGGAGTCTGTTTTTTGCTCCTGCAAAGGCAGAACAATAACAGTGTTCCATGCACCTTTGCCCTATAGCCATGCTGGCCGCATGATCACGGAAATTGTGTTTGGCTTCCTTGAACAAGAAATGGAGATGAACACCATGCCCTAGAACTGGGCACAACTGACAGGGAAACCTTTCCTTTTTTAATAGCTACCATGTTTTTCAGAGTATAAGACGCACCTTCTCCCCCCCCCAAAAAGAGGGTGAAAATCTGGGTGCATCTTATATACTGAATACAGCATTTTTGACCTCCCAAAACCCAGCCCCCTTTGCGAAAATGGTCATACATAGCCTTTAGGCGGCTTATAGAGTGCTCCTGGGGGCCGGGTAGGGAAAAATGAGTGAAAAACAAGCCGGATTTTGCTTATCCCCCCCCCCCGCAGCCCCCAGGAGCACTCTATCAGCCTACTAAAGGCTACGCATACAATTTTTGTTCGACAAAAACACACCTGTTTTTGTGAAAAATGGCCTATTTTTGGGAGATTCTGCAGAGTGCAAAACCCTTTTTTTTTTAATTTTCCTCTTCAGAATCTTGGTGCATCTTATACTCCGGAGCATCTTATACTCCGAAAAATACGGCATATTTGACATATGTATTACACTTTATTTTGCTCTCAGAAAATCATATTTTTTTTATCCTTGATACAATTATTAGGATGTCTTGCAGTGATCTGAACCCTTGTCCCTTACACCTAATCAAAATCTTCATCACTTTAACCACAAGAAAGCTTTACATCTCTTCCCTTGAACCACGAAGAATATGTCATGTACAATTCTCATCTTCTGGGGAAAAAAAAAAGCCTTCCAGCTTTGTTCTATTCATATTCAAAATCAGTTGCTGGAAATATCCATCTAATAAAGCTTTAAATTCATCTTTTAAAAATAATTGGGAGCAAAACATTTTTCTCCTTTCAATGTGCTGCTAGAACTGTAGGTCAGCCATATTTACACTTTCCTCTGATATTACATTTAGCGCCAGGCAGAAAAAAATTCTCAAGCATTTCCCCCCCTTACATTTCCCACTTATTTTGATAAATGACCATTTGCTTTTGAAATGTGTCTCAAAGGAGAAAAATGTTGCAGGGAAATTATCACGGGTAGAGTGTGGTGCTCCTATACGTCTATCCTGTGACCTACAGCTTTCTTATTTTCCCACATTTCAATTAAATCCCAAGGAAGGACATAATAGATGAGGAGGAGGAGGAAGAGGAGGAGGAGGAGAGGAGGAGGAGAAGAAAGAGGAGGAGAGGAGGAAGAGGAAAAGGAGGAAGAGGAGGAGGAGAGGAGGAGGAGGAGAAGAAAGAGGAGGAGAGGAGGAGGAGGAAAAGGAGGAGGAGGAGAGGCAAGGAGGAGTAGGAGGAGGAGGAAGATGAGGAGGAGAAGAAGAAGAAGAGGAGGAGGAAGAAGAAGAGGAGGAGAAGGAGCAGAAGGAGGAGAGGAGGAGGAGGAGGAGGAGGAGAGGCAAGGAGGAGGAGGAGGAGGAGGAAGATGAGGAGGAGAAGAAGAAGAAGAGGAGGAGGAAGAAGAAGAGGAGGAGAAGGAGGAGGAGAGGAGGAGGAAGAGGAGGAGAAGGAGGAGAGGAGGAAGAGGAAAAGGAGGAGGAGAGTAGGAGGAGGAAGATGATGATGAGAAGTAGAGGAGGAGGAGAAGGAGCAGGAGGAGGAGAGGAGGAAGAGGAGGAGAAGAAAGAGGAGGAGAGGAGGAAGAGGAAAAGGAGGAGGAGGAGAGGAGAGGAGGAGGCCAGTAGGAAAGATTAGATTAAGGAAATATAATGTAAAACTTTAAAGATCAAAACTAGCATATAAAATCAGTAGGAATGTAGTATAACTGTAGAACAATAGCATCATATTGCATTATACTGCATCATATTATATTGTTATAACATTGAAATAAAATGCCATAAAGAGCCAGCTGTGCAAAAATCCAGGCAACTAGGGTTGTACCAGTGAAAGCATTTTGTTTATTTCAAAAGGATCTCTGGTAAAATCCTTTTCACTTATCTAATCTGAATGTGAACAAGGCAAGATCCACCATCAACTGCTAGTGGATTCGTGCTTATAAAAGGCGCCCATGGCCACCATTGCTTATGATTGCACTGAGCATTTCCAAGTTGTGAAGCTGGCAACGGAGTGTTTTTAAATCTATCTTCATCATAGATTGATTTTATTCCCTGCTAGATGAATAAATGATTTTCATTTTAAGATAGTCACAGTACCATATTTTCATATCTGCCACACCCTCCTCTATTGAGAAGAACAATAGTATCAAAAGATATGGATAACAAGCAAAAGTTATTCCCTGGCTACTTTTTGTCTAAGTCTCTATGGAGATTCCCAGTCACCCATGTTGTCCCAAAGGTGCTTTTTCAAGAGGCAATTGGACTTTCTAGCTCAGGGGTGTCCAAATTTGGAGAATTCTGGGAGTTGAAGTCCACAAGTCTTAAAGTTCCCAAGTTTGGACATCCCTGTTCTAGCTTTTCTTTCAGGATGTTTTGATTCTCATCCAAGAAGCTTCTCCAGCTCTTTTTATGGAAGTGAAAAACCAAATTACAATAAATCCAAAGACTCAGCATTATCAAAAAATATTTCAATTTAAGAAGCTATTAGCTACTCCCAAGTTTGACCCCAAATAATAATGAACAGAGTCATGGCCCAAACTTCAGGATTTAAAGCTGGTTTTTTGGGGGTGTTTCTCCAAGCAAAGTAATAATCACTGCTTAACTCAATGAAACATTAATTAGGACTGATGTTAAAGATTAAGTCTGGGTATGACACCTGTTAGGAAGCGCAGGAAATACGAAGTGAAGAATTTGCTAGTAGTGTTGTGGCTCACCAGCAGAGCTTGGCAGCAGATTCGGACAGTGAGGAGGTTGGGGAGGAACACGGGCCAGTCCTGGAGTCTGGGGAAGGCTCTGATGAGGGCTCTATGTCGGAGGCAGAGAGAGGGCCAGAGCCGTATGCCAGTTATCAGCTGCCTTCAGAGTCAGACATCAGTGAGGCAGATGAATAGCTGGAGCCTGTTCCCAGTGTGCGTATGTGCAGAGTTGCCAGATGAAGGGAACAGCTGAAGAACAGGGATCGACTTGGGAGTAAGGCCACAGGTGGACGATGAATGGCCCCTCCCAGAGGAAATAAAAGAGGAACAAAGGGGGAGTAGAGTTTGCAGGAGACAATTAGTTCACTTAATTGGTTTGTGACTCTCCGAGACTCCTTGCCAAGTTTTGTAGATATCGGCCTGTCAGCTCTCCAAGCCAGATAAGGTCTGTGACTGTAAATCCTCACTTGAAAGACTTTGCTGGATATGAATGAGCAGAATTCACAGTAAATTAATTAAGGTTTTTTTTTGTTGTGACAAGGAATTGCTTCATGCTCTTGGGAAGCCTAGGTCAAAATAAGTAGATCTCAATCTTCCAAGCAACTCTGAAGCCACTGATCCATATCTATAGACTGCACAAGTAGAAACGGATCCAAAATAGCTTGATAAGATATATTTCCACATCTGTGTCAAAGTGTGGTGTGGAAATGTGAGTAGTTTTATTTGAAAAGTGCAATGTAGACTGGTCATAGCTGGCCTTTGGATTTCTTTCAACGGATCCCCAAACTTATCTTCAAAAATGTCCGATGGTCACGCTCTGCAGGGAAGAGAAATAATTACCCCTGTATAACCTAGTTCCTGAAAATTGTAGAAAATTAAATAACGGCAAGTCCAACCTATTGGGGCATTCTCACTTAACTTCTACCCGCTGTGATCTTCAAGTAAATATTAGGGCCTATTAACAGAAAAAGCCTAGTGAGCTCCTTGTTCCATTTTTAGTGAGAGATGTGAAGAATTTTTGATTCAGCTCTAATCCAATTAAACAGCATTGTTCCTATTAGATGTTCAGCTAACAGTAGCAACATAAGCATATTGATCAAACATAATAAAAGATACAGTTCAGTAACCCTGCCAGTGAAGGAACATTGTAAGTTACCGTTTTCTTGCATGATGTGTTGTGGTAGTCAATTTTTTTTCCTTGTGTAAGTTCCTTCCCCCATTATCAGATTTTGTCACTGTAAATGGAAGTATGAAAACTTTTAGAAATGAAGGAGAGCATTCACTTGGTGGTTGGCGTCCTATCTGTAAGGCAGGGGTGGGTTCCTGCCAGTTCTAATCCACAAATCTACAGTGCCGTTTAGAACCGGTTCCAGGTCCCTCCAGTCCCCCGCCCATCTACCCATCATCAAGATGAAGAGCGGGAGGAAGAATTCTGGGAGTTGTAAGTCCACAAGTCTTAAAGCTGTCAAGTTTGAACACCCCTGCGGTTTTTTTTTCCTAAAGGGTGCAAGGGTCTTGTCACTTGACAGCTTTAAGACTTGCATGCTTCAATTGCCAGAGTTTCTGAGCCAACATTTTGGTTGCTAAGCAAGAGCGTTGTTAAGTGAGTTGCACCACATTTTACAAGTTGGCCATGCCCATTCAGTCACATGATGGCCAAGCCACTCCCACCTGGTCACATGGCCGGCAAGCCATTCCCACAAAGCAGGCCACACCTACAGAAGAGGTTCTAAAAAGTTTTGAAACCCACCACTGCTGTAAGGTAACCCCAGAATCCTTTGTTAGAAACAGTTTAAATGACACAGAACAACCAATAAATATTGCAGTTCCATCTACTACCCTCTCAACTTCAATGGCTCAATAATGGCTGCAGTTTTTCTTAAAGCTTTGAGGAAGATGCAGAATGAGAATGAGACAAATTTAGGATGAATTTTTTTTCAAGAAGATTGGCAGGTTCCTTGAACAATGTCACATAAGTTTAGTTTATTTCAAAATTATGAAAAGGGAAAAAAACAACCTCAACCCTACTCTTTTTTGTAAAAAGTTTTTTTTTAATTTTTTTAGTTTCTTACATATATTTACAGGTATACATTCCCATAGTTATTATTCTTATTATATTTATCCTTTTTACACATTTGTGTTTCCATATAAATAATTAAAATATATATTCGAGATCGCTTTGCTTACCGTCCCATACACCTACTTTATGTTATGACCATCCTACTTTTCCTTCCTTTTCTCCCTCCCTCCCTTCCAGTGGTGGGTTTCTGCAGGCTCGCACCTACTCACGAGAGCCGGTTGGTGAAATTTAGAGAACCGGTGAGAGGGGGTTCCACTGGCGTACCTGGAAGTAAATCTGGCCCGCTGCTGCCAGTGACCCAGCGGGAAGGAAAGGAAAGGAAAGGAAAGGAAGGAAGAAAGGAAAGAAAGAAAGAAAGAAAGAAAGAAAGAAAGAAAGAAAGAAAGAAAGAAAGAAAGAAAGAAAGAATGAATTTATCATCACAATTGAGTCCAAAATTTTGGTTGCTAAGCAAGAGCGTTGTTAAATGAGTTTCACCACATTTTAAAAGGTGGCCACTCCCACCCTGTCACATGACTGCCAAAATAGGCCACACCTACAGAGTAGGTTCTAAAAAAATTGAAACCCACCACTGCTCCCTTCTCTACATTCTTCCTTTCTCCTCTCCTCTCCTTTCCCTTTCCTTCTTCCGCTTCCTCTCCCCTACTCTTCCTTCTCTTCCTGTCCTTCCTAGGCTTCCTCTCCTCTTTCTTTTTCCCCTCTCCTTTCCCCTCTTCTCCTCACCTGTCTCTCTCTCCCTTTCCTCTTCTGTTGTTGTGGTTATCTTTTTTCCTCTCTCATGTGGTATATTTTTGGGATGGTATTCCAACAAGCGTGGTTATAGCTTTGTAATTATCATTTTCCATTCCCTTTTCTCTACTATCCTTTCCAAACTGTTTTTCACCTATGTCTCATCCAAGCACTCGTGACATCTCGACTCGACTACTGCAATGCTCTCTACACGGGGCTTCCCTTGAGGTGCACTCGAAAGCTACAGCTAGTTCAGAATGCAGCCGCGCGGGTGATTACGGGAGCGCCTAGACACTCCCAAATAACACCGATCCTGCGTGAGCTGCACTGGCTTCTTGTGGTCTTTCGGGTGCGCTTCAAGGTTTTGACGACCATCTTCAAAGCGCTCCATGGCTCGGGGCCTAGTTATTTGCGAGACCGTCTCCTGCCCCATACATCCCTTCGACCGATCCGCTCCCACAGGGAGGGCCTCCTCAGGGTGCCATCGGCCGGACAATGCCGACTGGCGACACCCAGGGGAAGGGCCTTCTCTGTGGCGGGCCCCGCCCTTTGGAACGACCTACCCCCAGAACTTCGCACCATCTCAGATCTCCGCCTCTTCCGCCAGTGTCTAAAGACACATTTCTTTCATCAAGCCGGCCTAGTGTAACCTCTGCACTTGACTATTTTAGATAGCTTTTATTTTAGGGGATTTTAATTTGGTTTTAGCGCAGGATGTTAATTTAATAAGTTTTTAAATTTTATATTTGTTTTTGTATGTATTTTAAATTCCTGTGTGCCGCCCTGGGTCCTCTTTGGAGAAGGGCGGGATATAAATTTAATAAAATAAATAAATAAATAAAAATTTGAACATATACTTATACATTAAAACTTACTTTTCTATTTCCTCCCCCTCCCCACTTTTTCATTTAATAGTGTATCTGGGTTTCTATATCTTCCTCTTACTTTCTTTTCTAAATTTCTTTCTCTAACCAACCATAAAATCTTCTCCATGTCTTGAAGTACACCGATTCCCCTTTATCCTTTATTCTCAGAGTTAACCTGTTCATTTCTGCCCAATCTAATTTTACTTTAATTATCTCGTCTTCCAAAGGGATCTTATCTGCTTTCCAATTTTGTGCAAATACAATTCTCACTGCCATTATTACACATATGATCAGATAGGTATCTTCTGCCCTACTTTTCTGTGCCAAAATATTTTAACACTGGAATTTATCTTCTAGGTGGAAATCACCTAAGTATAATAATGGTTCTGGTATCATTCAAGATAAACATAAGGTATAGCTTTTGTCTCTCAGTGGACAATTTTTTCTTTCTTCCTTTTATAATGGCTCCGATTACCCCAAGAATCACCCAAAGCTGTGTCTATAATGAATACAATCATAGTTCCAGTAGAAAAATTCTGGTAATGTTGCAAACCCTGAAAATAATGTGTATGTATTTATGTATGTACTAATTTCCTATTACATGAACTCAATCCTTCCCAGGAGTAGGTTGTAACAGGTTTCATATACATTTTAGAAAGCACGAGGGAACTGGCTGAGCTCTGTGATATCCCACATTGAATAATCATGGGATTTATAGTTCTTCTCCAGAAATACTGATTGGAAATGTGCTCATCTCCATCATAAAAATATTTCTCCAACCTTCAACTCTTGTAGGTAATCCAGAAGGACACCATGGTCTATGGCCATTGTTAGGAGTATAATCCTAATGTTGGGTAGGCCATATATATAAGCCATGATGACAAATGGTCTTTGTTACTTTAAATGTTTGAATGTAATTAGCAGCTGTAAATAACTCAGCAATAAGAGGAAGCCAGGAGCGGAGCGCTGCTCTCTCTCTATCTCTGCTCACTGTGATTGACTGATTGATTGACTGACTGACTGAACAAGGAAGAATGGTGGATTGCAACTGTAAGCAATTGTTTGTGAGTTAAGGACTGTATTTCATTCAATACCTACTATCACTGCTTGTGAAGCAGTAGTTTAGTTTTACATCCACAAGTAAAGCTATTTGTTTTTACTATCAGTGTCTGAGACTCTATCCGTGTGTCTACTAGCAACGTTTTCTCTAGCTGCACATTGCGCTGCACAACTTTCTGTCTCGTAAAGGAGATATCCCCAACAGCCATGATGGAAAGCCTATGGGACTTGTGCCAGAATTGACATGCAGGGCATGCATGCTCTCTGTGGGCATGCGTGCTGTCACCAGCTGCTCTTCTGGGTTCTGTCATGCGCATGTACACCAGCCAGCTTCTCTCTTCTGGGTTCATATGCACACATGCAAGCTGTCCAGCTGGTCTTTGCGCATGTAAATGCTGGAAGAGAGAAGTTGTCTGGTGCACATGCATGTGACAGAACCTGAAAGAGCAGCTGGGCGCTGTGCGCTGTGCACAGGCGCACTGGTCAACTGATCACTTCCATGTTCCAATGCTCTGGTGTGCGTTCCAGTTTTGGCACTCAGTGTCGAAAAGGTTAACCATCACTGATCTATGTTATTGAATGCCACCTAGAGGTTAGGATTCACTTCCCCCAACCAGGAGGTCCTATTAAGATGATCCACAGTGCCATTTCAGCCCCTTGGTCCTAGCTTGGGTTTTTTTTTAAAAAACCAAAGGCATCTGCGTAATTTGCTTCATCTAGGAATCCTTTGTCTCTCTCTTCCCCTCCCTCCCTTCTAAATCTGCCTTGCTGCCAGGCAGGAAGGGGGAAAGAGTTATTGGGAAGGATGAGTGAAGGATGATTCTTTACAAATGTGTTGCAAAGAATCTATACTCCCAGCAGATTTCTCGTGGTGTTGAAGAAGACTGTGGAGAATACTATGGAGAACCAAGAAAACAAGCACATGTATCATAGAGCAAATCAATTCAGAATTCTCATTTGAGATACAAATCACAAAACTCAAGATTATCATGGTTTGCACACATTATATGAAGTCCCATCGTCCTTGAGAAGTTCAGAATGTCCAGCAGCAAGATGGACAGATTGTATACAGTGGTGATGGGAGGACTGTTAGAAAACTTGAAGGTCCAAGTTTGGGACAAATCATCCTGAAAAAGACCTAACTATGTGTTGACTAAGGGCTAACTGACTTAACGGCATATCGTCCTCCCATCTTCTAATTGATTCTCCGCTCTTCTCTTCCCATCTTCTAATTGATTCTCCACATTTTGCTTACTATTTTTTCCTGGAAAAGACAAGATTGGAGAAATGTATTTAATATGGCTAGATCAATAGTCTCTTTAAAACATGTTCTCTTCAACAGAGAGTACAGCACTATCTCTTTCAAATCTGCTGGCACTCCTTCCTTCTAATTCCAGACTAGCTGCACTATATTCACTTGAATTCAGATACACATGACTTCCTTCCTCTGTTTGTGCAAAGGACTAGCGTTAAACATTAATCTGTATCAAGGTGAGTTACTTCTGAGTAGCATATTGTTATTCCATTACAGACAGAATCTTGCCACAGTAAACAACTATCTGCATAACTATAGATAAACTCTGAGAATTGCTAGGGAGAAACTGTTTTAACCCCCTTCCTGCCCATCACACTTTCCATGCTTCACAGTTTTTTTGCCCTCTGGGAAGCAGCCCTGTCCTCTAGACTACTTTCCACCACAGTCCAGTCCACCAGAGGTGGTGCTAACACTACATATATTCTTTCTGCTTCATCTGGTTTTTCAAACTCAAAAGAATGCAAGACTGTTTTGCAAAATATAATCTTTGTCATTTACCTGATACCGCCCAATTGCCTAGATGTTCTGTGAACGTGTGAATTATATCAAGCAACCTTGCCAGCTTCTTAAATGAGAGCTTAGTGTTATAAGGCTGTTATGAGTCATCTCTGGCATGCTGGACAATGCTTCAGAATAATGTGAAATAAAGCAATGTGGCCACTCTGCATTGTCCTTCAGAAGGAGAGGGGCTAGGCCAGTGATGGCTAACGTTTTTCTAAAGGTGTGCCAAAACTGTGTGTGTGAGAGCTATTGCATGCGTGCCCATCCATCTGCACATGCTTAAGCAACCTCCCCACTGCACATGTATGAGCGACCTCCCCACTGTGAGTGACCACCGCACATGGGGGGGGGGATTTTTGCCTTCCCCGGGCTCCAGAGGCTTTCCTGAAGCCTGGGGAGGATGAAAACAGCCTCCCCAAGCCCCCAGAAGGCCAAAAATCAGTTGGTCACTGCACGCATGCACGCTGGACTTGAGGGCTGCCATGCCAGCAAATATGGCTCTGTGTGCCACCTGTGGCACGCGTCCCACAGGCTCACCATTATGGGGCTAGGCTGATTTCCAAGTAGAACAGTACTGAAGAGTGTCACTCAGTACCTCCCCCACAAATGCCCCCCATAAGTGCCCATGTACATTTCTATAGAAGTCAATCCATGACAAGCTTACTTTAATGTACAGTTGCATGCAAAAAAACCCACATTGTGTGTTTCCCTAAGAGAACAAAATATGATTTAACTCTCTATGGTACAAACCATAAGTGACATCTTTTGAGAAATCTAAATTCACTCTTAATATTCACGTGTGGTAGTTATCACCATAAATTTAATGTTCGCTGGCCTTAGCCTTTAGCTGAATTATGGGTGAAATCCAGCAGGTTCTGACAGGTTCTGGAGAACCAGTAGCGGAAATTTTGAATAGTTAGGAGAGCTGGCAAATGTCACCTCTGGCTGGCCCCAGAGTGGGGTGGGAATGGAGATTTTGCAGTAAACTTCCCCTGCCACGCCTACCAAGCCACACCATGCCCACCAAGCCACGCCCACAGAACCGATAATTTAAAAAAATGCATTTCACCACTGATTAAATCACACATTTGAAGTAAATCTGGGGAAAGGTTTGGCGAGAAAATGCTCCAAAAGGTTTGGATAAAGGGAGCAACATTTTTGCAGATATGATTTCGAGACCACTCAGTCTTCAAAAATAGCTATGGTGATATTAATGGGAAGAGGAAATGATATTCCTTTTCTGTCTTCCCATAGCCTGCTTGTCATCAAAAGGCAAGTCTTAGCCAGTTTATCTTTTCTTCAGTTTTATATCCTGTTCTGAAAGGTACAAAGCAGCCAGTGACAGAAATCTCACGCATGTACCCCCACATGTTGCTTTAGATGAGTTAAAACTTATGCTTGTTGCTGAGACATTTCCCCAGTCGATAGAACGACAGCAACTTTATTTTTGGCTCCGAGGAAGCAAACTATAACATCCCAGAGGGTTTTTTTTTTTTTAAAGAAATAAATCTCCAAGGAGTCAAGAGCATGGTGTATTGATATAATTAGAATGTCTCATCCCTGTCACACCTAACAAAATTAGACATTGGGGGGAAAAAATCTCAGAGATATATCAGGTAGGTTATTAATGGTATCTTGTGAAACCTTGGTTCCAATCCAATGTAGATCTCTTCTGGCCTAAATTTTACTTACATTAATGGGTCTTGCTCAGTGGTGGGATTCAATTTTTTTTACTACCGGTTCTGTAGGCATGGCTTGGTGGATGTGGCATGATTTGGTCGGTGTGGCTTGGTGGGCGTGGCAGGGGAAGGCTACTGTAAAATCTCCATTCCCTTTCCACTCCAGGGGAAGGCTACTGTAAAATCCCCATTCCCTCCCCACTCCAGGGGAAGGTTACTGCAAAATCCCCATTCTCTCCCGATCAGCTGGGACTCTGGAGGCAGAGAAGAGATGGAGGTGGGGCCAGTCAGAGGTGGTATTTACTTGTTCTCTGCACTGCTCAAAATTTCCACTACTGGTTCTCCAGAACTGGTCAGAACCTACTGAATACCACCTCTGGTTTTGCTCCTAAGTAACCAGGCTTGGCATCAGCCTGCCAATCAATTTTATCAGCTCTCAGAAATTATAACTTTCTAAGAAAGGGAAATGCATCTACCTCAGCATTGCGGCCTTGGATAGAAAGAAGTAGAATATTGTTTCAATTCAGTTTGAAGGAACTCTCTGATCACAGCCACGGAGAAAGAAAATGTTCCTTCAAAATCTACATCCTTATTGGATCCTATCAGGGAACGGCTATCCTTGCAGATACCTTAATTTTTATATTCCTGTACCAATGAAGTTCAGAAACAGATACGTAACCAAGTTCAAAGCAGAAATAATGTTACATGTGCTTCCAGGTTCAGCTTATATTCACTCACACACCTACAGCCCTGGAAAATAGTTGCATCCTAATCACTTTCAACTAAACACCGAGGCACAACTGGTTCTTTAGAATACACAGAATCACCGAATGTAACATAACAGTAAAACTGTAGTGGTTGTAATATATATTTGTGTCTCTCTCTCTCTCTCTCTCTCTCTCTCTCTCTCTCTCTCTCTCTCTCTCTCTCTCTCTCTCTCTCTCTCTCTCTCTCTCTCTCTCTCTCTCTCTCTCTCTCTCTCTCACACACACACACACACACACACACACACACACACACACACCAGAGGTGAGATTCAATTTTTTTTACTACCAGTTCTGTGGGCGTGGCTTGGTGGGAGTGATATGGCATAGTGGGCATGGCAGGGGAAGGATACTGTAAAATCTCCATTCCCACCACACTCCAGGGGAAGGATACTGTCAAGATCCTGAGGATTTAATAGCTGTCAGCTGATGAAAGGTTGTAAGATGTAATCAGCAAGCTGATGCAATGTAAGGCAAGGCTGATGTGATGGGGATGATTCAGCAAGACAGGCACAGCCTCTTTAAGACTCTGATGGGAGGTCCACACAAGTCCATATATAGGTGGCTATTAGAGGGCCTCTCTCTCCCTCCCTCCCTCTCTCTTCATGTATTGAAGTTCTCTCCTTGTGTCTGTAGTGAATGGAAAGGGAATTTCTCTCCTGCATGTACAGTATATGTCTGTATATAGTTGTATATAAACCACTGTTAATTGTCTTAAGGCTCTGTGTGCTGTGTTATTGCTCCTGGGTTTATCACATAGTACTAGTCACGCTGCCAAGACTCTGACAGATACTGCAAAATCCCCATTTTGTCCTGATCAGCTGGGACTTGGGAGGCAGAGAATAGATGGGGCCGGGGCCGGTCAGAGGTGGTATTTACCGGTTCTCCGAACTATTCAGAATTTCCACTACCGGTTCTCCAGAACTGGTCAGAACCTGCTGAATCCCACCTCTGAGGCACACATACCCACAACTCTGGCATTAGTCAGAGGAACAGAAGCTGCCAAGTCTGGATCCACACACAACTTAAAATGTGGATGGGCTGCAGGACCCTTTTCACTCCCTAAAGTCCTTGCTTTGTTTTGCTGATCGACAAGCCTGGTAGCAACCCTTGGTTTATTGATTTAGAATTCTGATAATTGTTATTCAGTTTGAGGAGAGGGTTTCCATGTGCTGAAGCCCATCTTGCTTTGTCTGGTTCAGGTGATTCAGTTTTCTTTTGTCCTTTATGCTACCTTAACAACTTAGTTTCTTCTTATTTACCTCCCCTGAGGGATCCTCTACAAAAGATTCCTCCACTCTGCTTAGGTTCCTGCTTCATCTTTAGATATAGCAGCTTCAGCCTAATCTCACAGTTGGACCTAAACCCCAACATCTAAAGAGCACATCTGCAACTACAAAGCAAAATAAAAAAAGCAATTTCTCTGAAGTAAAATGAAAGATGCTTTCCTTTGTTCTCTCTCACACACATACTTAACCATATTATATGGAAGAGGCGCCATGCAGATGTTTGTATAAATAAGTGATAAAATAGACACATACACCTCTTCATAAAATGCAGGCAAAAAATACAACACTCTAGAAAACACAATTTGGGCAAAGAACAGAGGATTCTATTCATACATTGATTGTTGCAAAGCAGGAATTATTAGTGACAAGTATATTAGGAACTTTTACAAAATGTTCATATCTTCTGTTTGTTCATTACACTTGGCTAATTGCATAATTCCATCCTTTTCCAAATAATCCCATGTTCTGAAAATACTGCCGTGGGCTTTAGGTTTTTCCCCCCCAAATCTAGTCGTATTGTCAAATTGGTGTACAATTGATTCTCAGCTCTATCATAGATTGGAGGTTATTGACCTATAATTTCTCCTAGCAGAATATATGCCCAAATTTGCCGTTCATTTGATATTAAAAAACTTGTTTTAACCTTAACCTTGTTACTGAATTAATCGGTGCTCTAGATTTGCACAGTGCAATGCAACATACACCAAATATGCAGGCGGAGTTTACGCAAACAATTTGTGGCGTTCAACTTCCAAAACTCTTGGTAATTCTGACTGGGGAATTCTGGGAGTTGAAGTCCACGAGTCCTAAAATTGGAGGGACACCCCCTGACCTAGACTACCCCTATCTTTGAGGAAAGAAAGTGCCCAAGTTGCAGTTAAGGTTACACTAAGCTAAGAGGTGAACATACAAGTAGGCTGCATTCTCCACTATTCTGTTAGAGGGCGAATGTCTGGGGAGTAAAGACAAATGAATAGGAAGATTATTCTTAGAGGTTTTTTTATTTAGAAAGTGAAAGCACAATAAGGAGCTAAAATGTGGAAGAGATTTGTAGAGATTCAATCACTGTATATAGTAAGCTTTCTCCCCCCCACCACCTTTTTAATGGGGTGTGTGTGTTTGCTGAATCTTTACTTTCCCAAGGTCAAAAGTTTCATTACAGTATCTTATTATGTTGCACACAGCATATATTTTGATCCCTTAGGAAATATTTAACACTTCAGGTGATAAATGAAGAAGAGCAGCAATAAACATACGCCGGGGATAATTTTTTAAACTATACGGAAATGCTTGGTATTTTTTGCAGGTTTAAAAATGAATGATAATGTGCTACAAAGCTATCATATGCATGAGTGATTTTTATGGAACACTATTAAGGGGAAACCTGGTGAAGATATGGCTATTGTCTTCATATGTAGGAAAGAATTAACTGTCTTTCTTAAGCAAAATGTAGCCAGTTCTCTTTACAGCACACAAAATTAAGCCTCCTTGAGGCTTACTCTCAAGTAAATGCATATTGTATTACATCTCTTCAAGGAGAGAACACGAGAGGCCCAGGTTGGACTTATTAAGTATCCAAACCTGTTACAATTATTTTACTTTTGACAGGTTCTCTGAACCCAGCCACTGAGCTTGTAAACTGAGATTTATGACTTAGTGCATTCAGTTTTGGTTGCCAAGATGTAGAAAAGATGTGGCGACTCTAGAAAGAGTGCAGAGAAGAGCAACAAAGATGATTAGGGAACTGGAGGCTAAAACATATGAGGAACAGTTGCAGGAACTGGGTATGTCTAGTTTAATGAAAAGAAGGACTAGGGGAGACATGATAGCCGTGATCCGATGTCTCAGGGGTTGCCACAAAGAAGAGGGAGTCAAACTATTCTCAAAAGCACCTGAGGGCAGAACAAGAAGCAATGGGTGGAAACTAATCAAAGAGAGAAGCAACTTAGAACTAAGGACAAATTTCCTGACAGAACAATTAATCAATGGAACAATTTGCCTTCAAAAGTTGTGAATGCTCCAATACTGGAGGTTTTTAAGAAGATGTTGGATAACCATTAGTCTGAAGTGGTGTAGGGTTTCCTGCCTAAGCAGGGGCTTGGACTAGAAGACCTCCAAGGTCCCTTCCAACTCTGTTATTCTATTCTATTCTATTCTATTCTATTCTATTCTATTCTATTCTATTCTATTCTATTCTATTCTGTGCTTATCCAGACACATGTGGCCTATTAAAAAAGAATTAATAGTTTACAGTTCAGCAATGTATGACTAAGTCCATACGGAACCATTATAGATTTAAAAGTTTGAGCAATTACTTTTTGTTTAATTTAGAAATAAACATGCAGATAAAGTGGGTAGATTAGATAAGCTTGATTCAGAAGAATTATTTTGTTGGATACTTTCAACTTGTTATTCACAAATGACAACATCCTTTTCAGATCTTACTTGGCACTTAAACTTATAGTATTTGGGGTAGTTATTCACCAATTATTCTCAACTAAAATACTGGCAAGTAATGACCATTGCAAGAGAGTTCTTTCTGCACTCTAGCAGGACTTCATGGGCAACTTTTCTTACAGACTTCAAAAATAATTGGTGTAGCAGTTACACTAATCAGGTAGATGACAAATTGAAGTACCTTTTTTTGGCAGACAAGTTGTCTCTTTCAAGAACATTCTTCATCCCAAACTGGCACCCTCAAAAGTAAAGACACTGAGAGTTTCTGAAAAGTTTAAAATTTCTGAGAGCTTAAAGGAGCAAGTGTCAATAAATTAACCCATCTTCCCTATTTTAATGTATCCAGCATTTACTTGTGGTCCCTCGTGTCTGCTTTTTGATCTACCTGTCAACATAATAGCAATAGCACTTAGACTTATATATCGCTTTATAGTGTTTCACAGCCCTCTTAAAGCAGTTTACAGGATCAGCATATTACCCCCAACATCCTGGGTCCTCGTTTTACCCACCTCAGCAGGATGGAAGGCTGAGTTAACCTTGAGCTGCTCAGGATCAAACTGCTGGAGTGAGCAGTTGGTTAGCCCTGCAGTACTGCATTCTAACCACTGCACTACCACACCACTATTATTTGTTTTATTATTTTATTTTTCGAATTTATACCCCACCCTTCTCCTTGTTAGGACTCAGGGTGGCGCACAGGCATTATTAAAAACCATTACAAAACAATATATACTATTAAAAACATATTATATTAAATTAAAACCCGTGCTAAAAACCCTTTAAAACCCTAAAAAATTTAAAATTATAAATATAGTCAGAAACGGGGGGCTACGCTAGGCCGGCTTGTTGGAATAGGTACGTCTTAAGGCGTTGGCGGAAGAGGCGGAGGTCCAAGGTAGTGCGAAGGTCGGGGGGTAGGTCGTTCCAGAGGGCTGGGCCCGCCACAGAGAAGGCCCTTCCCCTGGGTGTCGCCAACCGGCATTGCCCGGCTGACGGCACCCGGAGAAGGCCCTCTCTGTGGGAGTGGATCGGACGAAGGGATGTATGGGGCAGAAGGCGGTCTCGTATATTAAGGTCCCCATCACAGTATACCAGGGGTGTCAAACCCAATTTCATTAAGGGCTGCATCAGGGTTGTATTTGACCTGGGAGGTTGGCCATGGCCTTGGGTAGGCGTGGTCAGGGTGGGCATGGCCAACTCAAATCACTTGTGTTGGGGGCACCTGTGGTAGCCCGAGCGCTCTGCGAGAGGCACCATGGGGCCGATCTTTTGCTGTTTCCAGGGCAGCCCTACAGGCCAGATCTAAGCATACCATGGGCAAGATCCGGCCCACTGAAGCATACTGATTAAAAGAAAATTATCCCTAAATCCTGGGAATGACTCTCTAAAACCATCATGCTGTTGTGCTGGATTAGCAGTGGTGGTATTCAGCCGGTTCAGACTGGTTTGAGTGAAACGGTTGTGGTGACCTGCGAATGGGCCTGCTCCCCACCCCCCAGCGCTATGCCATCCTATTTAGGCATGTTTTCTAAAATGGGCACATTGTGCGTGAGCAAAATGAATGTGTGGAAGAAACAAGCACGAGTGAAGCGAGCATGTACATCCACATGCTCACAGTTTCAGTGGGCGACGAACCGGTGATAAAATTATGTGAAACCCATCTCTGTGGAGAAGCATAATCACTGTTTACTTTAGCCTCTTTGATCTTATATGCTTACATAATGAGCATGTTTTTTCCTTGGGGGAAAAAATGTATTGCCTTGAGCTCCTCCAGGAGCTCAACTATCAAACTAGCTATTAGGTGCTGTTGGTGATCAAACCTGCTGGGATGTTGACAGATGAAGTTGAGAGTTGGAGCTATTTTGGGGTGGAATACCATCTGTACGCTGATGACACTCAGTTGTACATATCCACCCCAAACCACCCCAACGATGCCGTCGAGGTGCTGTCCCGGTGTCTGGAGGCCGTACGGATCTGGATGGGTAGTAACAAACTCAAGCTCAACCCGTCCAAGATCGAGTGGCTGTGGTTTCCGGCACCCCGGTTCAGCCAGATAAGTCCAACTCTGGCCATTGGGGGCGAACAACTGGCCCCCGTGGAGAGGGCGCGCAACTTGGGCATCCTCCTGGATTCCCGGCTGTCCATGGAGGACCATGTGGCGGCCGTGGCCAGGGGGGCATTCTATCAGGTACGCCTGATACGCCAGTTGCGCCCCTTACTGGACCAGGGAGCCCTTCGCACAGTCACTCAAGCACTTGTGACGTCCCGGCTGGATTACTGTAACACTCTCTACATGGGGCTTCCCTTGAGGTGCACTCGAAGGCTACAGTTAGTACAGAATGCAGCCGCGCGGGTGATTATGGGTGCCCCAAGGCAAACCCACGTAACACCTCTCCTGCGCAAGCTGCACTGGCTGCCTGTGGCCTTTCGAGTGCGCTTCAAGGTACTGATGACCATCTTTAAATCGCTCCATGGCTCGGGGCCTAGCTATATACGAGACCGCCTCCTGCCTCATACATCCCTTCGCCCGATCCGCTCCCACAGAGAGGGTCTTCTTCGGGTGCCGTCGGCCGGGCAATGCCGGTTGGCGACACCCAGAGGAAGGGCCTTCTCTGTGGCGGGCCCGTCCCTCTGGAATGACCTACCCCCCGACCTTCGCACAATCTTGGACCTCCGCCTCTTCCGCCAACGTCTTAAGACGTACTTATTCCAACAAGTCGGCCTAGGATAGCCCCCCGTTTCTGACTTTTTAAGGAAATTTGTAATTTGGTAGGGTTTTTAGCACGGGTTAATGAATTTAATTACATTTTAATTGATTGTATTTTGTGTTTTTAAGATGCCTGTGCGCCGCCCTGGGTCCTAACAAGGAGAAGGGTGGGGTATAAATTTAATAAAATAAAATAAATAAATAAATATTCACTGCACACTAAGGAGGTATTTGTAAGCCATTCATACAGTTCAGTGTGCAAACCTGATTAGATCAAAGCCTCTTCGTGACCACTGATTACCATCATTATGTTTCTTGCAGTGATAATAGCTGCTGAAATATTTGGTATAGGATCGGTAAGGCCTTTCCATAAAGCAG
Organism: Rhabdophis nuchalis; assembly: GCA_039707465.1. Taxonomy (NCBI): domain Eukaryota; kingdom Metazoa; phylum Chordata; class Lepidosauria; order Squamata; family Natricidae; genus Rhabdophis; species Rhabdophis nuchalis. Next base: position 49,449,769 of record CM077649.1, read on the forward strand.
AGATTTGAGTGGTTGGCCCAGCCTTCCAGAATACCTGGAAAAGCAATTTGCACCACTGGCTCTTAGATCCTGCAAAGGTGGAAAGTCCACAAGAGAAAATAATTGTAAAAATAAAATACAACCACAGGATTTTAGAAGAATGTATAATATAAAACTTCTAGTATAGAAGTTTAAAAGGCAATAACGCGGCCTCTGGAGGGCCAGAGATAGGGGTTTTTCTTCTATCCTGGTCCTATTAGATCTCTCAGCGGCTTTCAATACCATCGACCATGGTATCCTATTGCACCGACTGGAGAGGTTGGGATTGAGGGGCACTGTTCTACAGTGGTTCTCCTCCTACCTCTCCGGCCGGTCGCAATTTGTATTGGCAGGAGGGCAGAGGTCGACCTCGAGACCACTCACTTATGGGGTGCCTCAGGGGTCGATCCTCTCACCCCTCCTATTTAACATCTACATGAAGCCGCTGGGTGAGATCATCCGTGGTTGTGGGGTAGAGTACCATCTGTACGCTGATGATACTCAGTTGTACATATCTACCCCCAACCACCCCAACGATGCCGTCGAAGTGATGTCCCGGTGCCTGGAAGCCGTGCGGCTCTGGATGGGAAGTAACAAACTCCGACTCAACCCGTCCAAGACCGAGTGGCTGTGGTTTCCGGCGTCTTGGCATAGCCAGCTTATTCCATCGCTGGTTATCGGGGGCGAGTCATTGGCCCCTGCGGAAAGGGTTTGCAACCTGGGCGTCCTCCTGGATTCCCGGCTGTCCCTAGACGATCATGTAACGGCCGTGACCAGGGGGGCATTCTACCAGGTTCGCCTGGTACGCCAGTTGCGTCCCTTTCTGGGCCGAGACGCCCTCCGCACTGTCACTCAGGCACTCGTGACGTCTCGCCTAGACTATTGCAACGCTCTCTACATGGGGCTCCCCTTGAGGTGCACCCGGAGGCTCCAGTTGGTTCAGAATGCGGCCGGGATTCTGGGAGCTTCTCGCTACTCCCACATAACACCTCTCCTGCACGAGCTGCACTGGCTACCAGTGGCCTTCTGGGTGCGCTTCAAGGTGCTTGTTACTATCTTCAAATAGCTCCATGGCTTGGGGCCTAGTTACTTACGGGACCGTCTCCTGCCACATACCTCCCTACGTCCGATACGCTCCCACAGAGTGGGCCTACTGAGGGTACCAACCGCCGGGCAATGCCGGCTAGCGGTGCCCAGGGGTAGGGCCTTCTCTGTGGCTGGGCCGGCCCTCTGGAACGACCTACCCCCCGAACTTCGCACAATCACAGACCTTCCCCTCTTCCGCCGCTCACTTAAAACATATTTATTTCAACAAGCTGGTCTTGCGTAAATGGTATTGATTTTATAACATAACTTCTGTCAAGGACATAAATGGATTTTAGATTTAGGGAATTTTAGTTTAGGAGGGTTCCTATTTTAATATTTCTAAATTCTAGTACAGGCAATTTAATTCGTTTTTAGCTTTGTTATATATTGTCTGTTTATATGGTTTTTAATTTTTTCCCTGTACACCGCCCCGAGTCCCTTCGGGGAGAGGGGGCGGTTTATAAGTCCAAATAAAATCAAAATCAAATCAAGACAGCATAATGCAGCACTCAGTAAGAAAGAAAGAAAGAAAGAAAGAAAGAAAGAAAGAAAGAAAGAAAGAAAGAAAGAAAGAAAGAAAGAAAGAAAGAAAGAACAGAACACTCCTCATTCTCTGGATGTTAAGGATGACAATTTGGCTTAAGAGAAGAAGAATGAGACACATCACAAATGTACATTTATTTGCACTAATTCCATACTAGAGCCAATAAGCAAAGGGGCATTAAGGGGTATTTGAAAAGTGAATGGATCTTTGCAAACAAATGAATTAAAGCTAAGTATGCTAAAGCTAAATATTACCTCACATATTTAGTCTTTTCCCCCCTTCTGTTACACTACAAAATAGAATATGATAATTTTCTGGGTGTCTGCAGGAAAAATGAAGTCCAATATTACATACACTAAGTTTGAAATATATTCCCCCCCTCCCCCAAGTTTTTTATTTTAAAAAATATATATATCAAACCAATGTGTGAAGAGTGTGGCACCTGAGTGTCACACATTCTAATACAAATAGAACGAATGAAATTAATCATAATTATTACATTCCATCAACTCATGTATTCCTAGCAATAATACACATTTATATTAGATTACAGTCCATCATCATTCAATTATTTCACATTGTTTCTTGTTATTATTTTTATTATTATAAAGTGTATACACTAGTATTCCCCTTTCTCTTGTTTCTAGCACTTATTCTAGCTTTTAATCATATCACATTTTGTTAATAACCTATTTCTGTCTATCCTAACTTCTAATCATGTCACTCATCTAAAAGAAAAAAAAAGGGGAGAGAGAGAAAAGGGAGAGCAAATCAGAACAACAACCAATAGAGGGACTGTCCATCCATTGTCTATAGTCCCCTTTGACATTTTAATGCTACATTTTAAAAGAAAGAGAGAAAGAAAGTAAGCAAATCAAAACAATAAAAAAAGAAAAGTCATCTCTCCATCTATCCATCATCTCTTGCCCACTTCAATAATTTGATTGCTATGCTTTTTCTGTTGACTTGCATCCCCAATTCCCCTCTTAGATCTTTATCTCTAACTTCATCTGCTTCTTGATGATTTAATCTAAGCACTTTTCCCACCTCTAAGTTTGAAATATAGTCTGTTGAGATCATTTGGAATCAATATAATTATAAGTACATATTGCAATTCAGAAAGAAAGAAAAAATCTTCTTTAGCTAGAAAAACACAATCTCATCTTCAGCTCATATACGTTACAGCCAGGTTCATGCAACATAAGAATTTTTCATCTCAATCATTCTGAACTTTTAACGAGTATTAGTCTATGAAATGCTGCTTTAATCCACGTTCGCTTGGTTAACTCAATGGTCAAAAGAAAAATCCAGCCAACATGCACAGAGCTGGTCTGAAGCAGAGCAGGATGCAAAGATTCCTTTTATCCAGTCCATTTCCTCACTTAAACTAATTTAATATTTCAATGCATTACTTAATTGTAAATTAACAAGAAAATTACAAATTATTAAATTGCAAATTAAGGGCTAAAATGCTTTAAAACTCACTGTCTTGCCAACAGCTGACGAAAAGACACACTAGCAATCTGTATGCATGTCATCCAAATCCTGCATCCTTTTCTTCTTTTCAATCTAGGCAATTTTGGTTAGAATGTTGTGTCTTTTTGCCAACTGCATAAAAGTACCACGGAGACAACAGGAAGGTTTTTAGATGATTAGCACACCTGCAAGGAAGCACGTTTGCTTTTCACTACCAAAGTTATAAATGACAGATTTTGTTAGACAAGGGATGTAGGTCACTGTGCTGTTAAGTGTATTAAAGAGCATCGGTGACTGAAGCTGCTGAAGGATGGAAAACTGCCAAAGCCATTGGAGAGATGCTTCAAGGAGGGATGCCTGAATGGTCCAACAGGAACAAATAGAAATGGAGAAGATTTTTTGGGAACAGACTGGCTGGTGAAACTATGGGAGCTGCATCAAGAGAGACCAGGAACAACAGCATGGAAGAGAATGACCCCAGAGTCCTGATGGCACAGTGGTTAAAGAGCAGTATGGCAAACAAACTCTGCCCACCCTCAAGAGTTCGATCCTGAGAGAGCTCAAGGTTAACTCAGCCTTCCGAAGTTGTTAAATGAGGACCCAGATTGTTGGGGGCAATATACAAATAATGCTGACACTATAAACCAGCCAGTGCTGTAAATGGGTGATATATACTGTAAGTCTAAATGCTATTGCTATTCTAAGAGACACAGAAAAAGAACAATTCTCCTCCTCCTCCACTACCTCCTCCTCCTCATATTATTATTATTGTTGTTGTTGTTGTTGTTGTTATTGTGTGGTTAATCTTTGGTGAGATTCACAGCCTTTGGGGCTGGTTGGTAGCTCAACAGCTCGAGTCCTAACCAAGGACCTAGGAACTGTCAAGGTAATGTTGGAGGATATAAGCTGTTCCAAGCAGGGTGGCCCTTTGTAGAGTCAGAATGCTCAAGTCCGGCAAACCTAGAACCTCCACATAGTGAGGCAGTCCCCTAGGTATTGCTCCAAGGGCTCCAATCACGATTGGGACAACACACGACTTCCTTCTTCACAGTCACTCAACTTCAATTTGCAAGTCCCGGTATTTTGTGATTTTTTCTTGCTGTTTATTATTATTATCATCATCTTCATCTTCATCATCATCCTCCTCGTCCTCATCGTCGTCATCGTCCTCCTCCTCCTACTTGTAATAGGAAAATGGAATAAAGCAAAGCTGTAGAGAAGAAGTTAGCATGGCAATGCAGTGATTAAGTTTAATAACTGCATGGATAAGGAAGGAGTAAGGAACTATAAGAAACTGGATATATAAATGATTGGTTTGCTAAGCTAAGAGTATCATATTCTAGACATCTGAGCATGAATATATTTACTAAAGCATCCTAATAAGAAAACATCATTTTACTTTGAAGAATAACACTTTGTGTCTAGATTATTTCCTGTCTGTTTCCTACTTTCCAACACAAGCCTATGTTGCAGACCCAACTCCAGGGCTGGTGTATTTTTACAGAGTTCCCTGAGAGGGATAAGAAAACAATTGATTCTGTTCTGCAAATTCACACTGGAACCTGTGAGCTGTGGATTCTGTCAGTCAAGGAATTTTGGCTGTTGGGATCCAGGAGAAGAGCCTTTTTCTGCTGTGTCTTTGTCCTCGGAAACTTTGTGGCCTTTGCGATGAAGTTGACACCTACCCTCTTGGCATTCTGAAAGGGTCTTAAAAGATGTCTCTTCCAATTGACATGCAGCCTTGATGAGGACGTGTGATATAAGGTAAAGGTAAAGGTTCCCCTTGAACATATGAGCTCGTTGTTCCCGGCTCTAGGGGGCGGTGCTCATCTCCATTTCAAAGCTGAAGAGCCAGTGCTGTCCAAAAACGTCTCCGTGGTCATGTGGCCGGCATGACTAAACTCCAAAGGGACACAGAACGCTGTTACCTTCCCACCAAAGGTGGTTCCTATTTTTCTACTTGCATTTTTTACGTGCTTTCGAACTGCTAGGTTGGCAAAAGCTGGGACAAGTAACAGGAGCTCACGGTAGGTGGCACTAGGAATTCAAACCGCCGAACTGCCAAACTTTCTGATCGACAAGCTCAGCGTCTTAGCCACTGAGCCACCACTCAGTGGCTAATTAGGAGGTTAATTAAGTGGCTAACTAAGTGGCTAATAAGGAGGTGGCTAATGGATTAAGAGAAAAGTCTGCCTCTATCCCTTTTATACCTTTCTTACGTCCTTAGCCAATTTTATTAATTTTAATGTTAATATTTACTATTTTAATATTTTAATGTTTTATCTTATTTTTATTTTGTAGTAAACTGCCCAGGGTCGCCTCTAGAAAGATGAGTGGTATGGAAATTAAACAAAGAAACAAAGAAACAAAAACCCTCCATCTTTTAGGGAAAAAAACCCGAATTGTCTCTTGGATGGTCTGGTTGAGAATCAGCCTAACATTTCTCTATAACCCATTTTTTCCCCCAAATGCAAATGGATTCTTCCATGAACAGCTGCTAAGATGTAAGTTGGAGTCAACCTTAGGGTAAATTCAGGAAAAGAAGGTGGTAAAACATTCTACCCAGAATGTTTCTGAAATAGACCTCATGCACATTAAATTAGATTGATTTCTTTACCATTTTCTATTAATGTGTCATCACTAATTAAACATGTCATTTTCCAGATTATAATTTAGCAGAGAAGCAGACACAGGACAAATAGGAGTTGTTGCTAGGAGGCTGATTGATGTGCAAAGTGTTAGGTATGAATTACTTACTGGAATACCAACATAATTCCATAAGAGAAATAACTTTGACGTGCTATTCCTGTGCGATCATTTACTTCTAGATTCCTGTGCAACCCGCATAAAAATAGAAATACCTTCATGAGGGGATAATTTATGAGTATGACGTTGCTTTTAACACAGTTGGTTCCCTCAAAGTCGTGGTGGCTCAGTGGCTAAGATGCTGAGCATGTCAATCAGAAAAGTCAGCAGTTCGGTGGTTAGAATCCTTCGTGCTGCATAATGGAGTGAGTTCCCGTTATTTGTACTTATTAATATAATGGTCCTTCCTTCAGGAAAATAAGTTCTCCTTAAACTGAGTGCCGCTTTCTACTGTGACTATCAAAAGCCAGTTGTGATGCTTTTCATAGTAGAACTACATTCTTTATATTCCCAATATAACGCTGCTATATCTTTAGCATACTGTCTAATTCCAAACCTTACAAGCTTGCCATTAAAACACTTACTTACTTACTTACTTATCATGTTTCCCCAAAAATAAGACAGGATCTTATTTTCTTTTAACCCCCGAAATAAGCACTTGGCCTTATTTTCATGGAGGTCTTATTATTTTTGAGGTGCAGGAGGCAGCGAGCATGGTCACTGTTGCTGTGTTGCAATATTTTCTGGGAGGGCATATTTTGGGGGGTAAAGCTTATTTTAGCGCATGTCTCAAAAGCCTTATTGGACTTATTATGTGGGGAAGTCTTATTTTTGAGGAAACAGGGTACTTACTTACTTACTTATTTAGCATACGGCATCTATGGGGGTGGGATTCAGCCGGTTTGGATCAGTTTGGAAGAACCGGTAGTTTCAGTGAGCATTTAGCCCCACCCACCTGCCCCTGCGCTTTCCTATTTCTATATTTCCCATTTTTTTAGCTCAGCTGATTTGCGCGGCACAGTGGATTGCTGCACATCAGCTGTTTTATTCACAGGCACTGAAATAGAAGGTATGTTTTGAAGCTTCAAAAGATCGTTTTGTGAATGCTGCATAAGTATGCTAAGAGCGCACTCACTGAATTGGCAAACTATGTATGCAGTGGTGGGATTCAAATAATTTAACAACCGGTTCTCTACCCTAATGACCAACTAGGTAGGCGGGGCTTGGTGGTCATGTGACTGGGTGGACATGGCCAACTCAAGGTCACTCATGTCGATGGGTGCTTCGCCTTAGCTGTTATGATGTAAGAAGGGCTAACCAGAGAGGCAGTTTCTGTAAGCAGGGCAATAAAGATTAGGCTAGAAACAACACCAGAATGTTTCCTTCCTGCCTACCTTACAGGATTAGCCCAGTAAAGTGGAAAAAACAAAACAAAAGGAGATTTCTTCCAACAACCGGTTCTTCGAACTGCTTAGAAAGTTAACAACCGGTTCTCCTGAATAGGTATGAACTGGCTGAATCCCACCACTGCTTGTATGTATTTGTCTCCAGAATGTCAGTTCTGAAAGGTATAGAGTTGATAATGATTCAGTATTTACCCTAGATATAAATCAGCTTTACTATGATATGTATAAGCATAGAATCCTACCTTTGGGAGCAATATTTAATCATTCATCTCCAACCCCTTTTTCACTGTAGGAATCCATATTAAAGCATAAATTAAAGCAGCGTGTCATGGACAAATATGCCAAATGCATTGCTGAAAACAAGATATATTACTTCCATAACATTCCCACAATATGCTAATGAATTTACCTGTTGCAAAGTGAAATCAGGTTAACCTAATGTGGTTTGTCCTCGATCAATTCATACTGATAATGTTTTTAGGATGGTTAAAAATTAAACTCTTAGTACTGCTAAAATCTTCCTGAATTGTTCCAAAAGAAAAATTCTATATTAATTGAAAATTCAAAGGTAACCTTTCAATTAAGGACAATAACACATGAAAAAAGTTGTGATTATCCCCTTCAAAATAGAATAGAATAACAGAGTTGGAAGGGACCTTGGAGGTCTTCTAGTCCAACCCCCGCGAGGCGCAAACTAAGGGGTTTTTTATGCAAATTTGTAATTCGGTTTTTAAGGGGTCCTGGGGTGGGGGGAGGGTTTATGCAGTCAGAGGGGGGTCAAGTTATAGGGCCGGCTGGCGGAAGTGGGATAAAGGAGGAGTCCATTAGGGAGGGGGGATCAGGGGTCGTCTCTGTTGAGGGCCGTCCCATTCGGTTGGTCTTAGGGAGGGGCAGGGGCGGTGGGAGACAGGATGTCCATCATGGGTTGGGGGCTCGTGGTTGCTGGCTACGAGTGATCGCTTGCCCCAACCCCCTGTGCTCCACTCGTGGGCTAGGCGGTCAGGGATTACAGAGCCGGGGCCCTAGGTTGATGTTCTGCAACGCCAGGTCCGTGGTGAACAAAGCTCCCCTCATAAATGACCTTGTGTAAGAGGGGGACCCGGACCTGGTGGGAATTACGGAGATCTGGTTGGGCCCCGAGGGGGGTCTACCCCTCGTGGAAATGTGCCCACCAGGTTACCGTGCATTTCATCAGCCTAGGGCCCTAGGCAGGGGTGGGGGGGTGGCGGTTATCGTTAAGGAAAGTCTGGAGCCGAAGGAGACCACTGTGCCTCAGACGACCGGCTGTGAGTCCCTCTTCGTGAAGTGGGGCCTAGGGAGGCAGTTGGGCTTGCTGGTTGTATACCTGGCTCCCCGCTATGTAACAGCAGCCCTGCCCGAGCTACTCGAGGTGATCGCCGCGATGGCGGTGTAGACCCCCAGACTTATGGTCATGGGGGACTTTAACCTGCCATCGGCGGGCGAGACATCCGAGGCAGCTCGGGAGTTCATGGCTTCCATGACGGCCATGGACCTGACCCAAGTAGTTCAGGGCCCCATGCACGAGGGAGGACACACTCTGAATCTGATTTTTGTCTCTGGACACTGGATTAGTGATCTTGGAACAGGGGATTTAGTCATCTTACCCTTGTCATGGACAGATCACTCTCTCCTTCGGATAGACTTTCCAACCATCACACCCCACCGCGGGGGGGCGGAACCGGAGACACCGAGTTGGTTCCGCCCCAGGCACCTGATGGACCCGGAAAGGTTCCAGAGGGAGCTTGGGCCAGTACCTGTGTCCCTGTCCCACGGCTCGACTGAGGATCTAGTGGCCGCATGGTATAGTGCGGCCACGGGGGCCTTGGACCGAGTCGCGCCCTTGCGGCCCCTCATGCGGCGTCGAGTCACCCAGGCTCCTTGGTTTACCGAGGAGCTTCGGGAGATGAAACGCCGTAAGAGACGCCTAGAGAGTAGGTGGAGATCTTCTCGATCCGAATCTGACCGAACACTAGTGAGAGACCATATTAGGACTTATTTAGTGGCGCTAAGAGTGGCCAAACGTGAGTATTGTGCCACCCTTATCGCGTCCGCGGAAAACCGCCCTGCCGCCCTGTTTGGGGTGACCCGCTCCCTCTTGCATTTGAGGCCGCGGGAAGCCCCTCTGCAGGGTCGAGCAGAGGAATTTGGAGTTTTTCTGCAGGACAAAATCACTCAGATTCGGAACGAGCTGCCCTCCACTAGTGATCCGGTCGAGGTGCCCGGTGCTGGTCTTGAGATAACATCTTGGGAGGAGTTTGACTTTGTTACTACCGAGGATATGGACAGGTTGCGGAGGAACCTTAGAGCCACCACATGTTTATTGGACCCGTGCCCCTCCTGGCTTGTACTGGCATCCTGGGAGGTGACACGAGGCTGGCTCCAGGGTATTGTGAATTCATCTCTGAGTGAGGGGTCCTTGCCCACCGTCTTGAAAGAGGCGGTGGTGAGGCCCCTCCTCAAGAAGCCATCCCTGGACCCAGCTTTATTAGAGAACTATCGTCCCGTCTCCAACCTTCACTTTTTAGTGAAGGTTGTTGAGAGTGTGGTGGCTCAACAGTTTCCCTGACATCTGGAGGAAGTTGATTATCTAGACCCGCGCCAGTCCGGCTTCCGGCCCAGTCACAGTACCGAGACGGCATTGGTCGCGTTGGTGGATGACCTCTGGAGGGCACGGGATAGAGGTTGTTCCTCTATCCTTGTCCTATTAGATCTCTCAGCGGCTTTTGATACCATCGACCATGGTATCTTATTGCACCGATTGGGGGGGTTGGGGCTGAGAGGCACCGTTTTATGGTGGTTCTCATCCTACCTCTCTGGTCGGTCGCAATGGGTGTTGGCAGGAGGGCAGAAGTCGTCCCCGAGGCCCCTCACATGTGGGGTTCCTCAGGGGTCGGTCCTCTCGCCACTCCTGTTCAACACCTACATGAAGCCGCTGGGTGAGATCATCCGTGGTTTTGGGGTGGAATACCATCTGTACGCTGATGACACTCAGTTGTACATATCCACCCCAAACCACCCCAACGATGCCGTCGAGGTGCTGTCCCGGTGTCTGGAGGCCGTACGGATCTGGATGGGTAGTAACAAACTCAAGCTCAACCCGGCTAAGACCGAGTGGCTGTGGTTTCCGGCACCCCGGTTCAGCCAGATAAGTCCAACACTGGCCATTGGGGGCGAACAACTGGCCCCCGTGGAGAGGGCGCGCAACTTGGGCGTCCTCCTGGATTCCCGGCTGTCCATGGAGGACCATGTGGCAGCCGTGGCCAGGGGGGCGTTCTATCAGGTACGCCTGATACGCCAGTTGCGCCCCTTACTGGACCGGGGAGCCCTTCGCACAGTCACTCAAGCGCTTGTGACATCTCGGCTGGATTACTGTAACTCTCTCTACATGGGGCTCCCCTTGAGGTGCACTCGAAGGCTACAGTTAGTACAGAATGCGGCCGCGCGGGTGATTATGGGTGCCACAAGGCAAACCCACGTAACACCTCTCCTGCGCGAGCTGCACTGGCTGCCTGTGGCCTTTCGAGTGCGCTTCAAGGTGCTGATGACCATCTTTAAATCGCTCCATGGCTCGGGGCCTAGCTATATACGAGACCGCCTCCTGCCCCATACATCCCTTCGTCTGATCCGCTCCCACAGAGAGGGTCTTCTTCGGGTGCCGTCGACGGGGCAATGCCAGTTGGCGACACCCAGGGGAAGGGCCTTTTCTGTGGCGGGCCCGGCCCTCTGGAACGACCTACCCCCCGACCTCCGTACTATCTCGGACCTCCGCCTCTTCCGCCAACGTCTTAAGACGTATTTATTCCAACAAGCCGGCCTAGGATAGCCCCCATTTCTGACTTTTTAAGAAAATAATTTATAATTGGCAAGGGTTTTAACATTGGGTTTTAGCACGGGTTTATTAATTTAATACATTTTAATAGATATTTATTGTATTTTGTGTTTTTAAATAATGCCTGTGCGCCGCCCTGGGTCCTAACAAGGAGAAGGGCGGGGTATAAATTTAATAAAATAAAATAAATAAAATAAACCCCTGCTAAGGCACAAAACCCTACACCACTTCAGACAAATGGTTATCCTTCTTAAAAACTCCCAGTGTTGGAGCATTCACAACTTCTGGGGGAAAGTTGTTCCACTGATTAATTGTTCTACCTGTCAGGAAATTTCTCCTTAATTCTAAATTGCTTCTCTCCTTGATTAGTTTCCACCCATTGCTTCTTGTTCTCCCCTCAGGTGCTTTGGAGAATAGTTTGACTACCTCTTCTTTGTAGCAACCTCAGAAGTGCAGTAGCAATTAATCATATTCCTATTTGTATAAAGCTATGTTTATGGTTGTATTGCAAACATACCAAGATGAGATAGTATTTTCCATATTTGTTGCAAAGTATTATACTAATATACTGTAAAAGTATGTGGCCAGAATTAATGACTAGAATTAATCTTCTGTTTTGTTTTTGTGTAACTGTTTTATCTAATTGGAATAGTTATCTCACTCCCAGTGACACTTTTCCACCTAACTGAACCTATGACATAGCTGATCAGAAAGACATAGCTTTAAAGTGATAAATGGATTGTAAAATGTAATTGTAAAATTATATTTTACTGCCTCTACGATTTATTTTAAGCAGTTAATTACACTGCCTTTTTCTTTCTAGAGTTTCTCTGAAGTTGCGCTTTGTATTTGCTCTTAATACATGTACAGTAGGGCCCCATTTTGGTGATTCACAATTGTCAATTCATTAAAGCTTTCTTGAGACCATTTGTTTTGCCAATTGATTAATGCATTTGATTACCAAGTTACTTAAATGAAAGCTTACAATGCGTCAATACGGAATCATTAAGCAATTTGCTTTCTTGTTTTTATCACAATCTTGTGTTAGCTGCTTTGCTTCTTGCTTCCCTAAATTATATTCCTAATGGGTTTAAGGATTGCACAGATTCAATATGCTAGTCAAGAAATGAGGCCAAAATATGAGCTGTAGCTTGCAGCTCAATCTTATACTGAAGCTGATATTCTTGCTTTAGAAGGAGGCTGGCGTGCGATTGTAGCTGGCTTGAAAAAAATCCTAGTTCAACAGAAAAGTAGGATACGTTCAGGGACCTTCCATGGCTCATCAAAATTCTTACAACAATAAACACATTGAAATGTTATTCAAACGAACTTAGCATTGATGTTCATAATTCACGGAATTCAAGATGCCAATGGCAGCCTCAGTGAAATGCTCTCTGACAATAGACGCAAGGACAGTTTCCCTCCCCATGCCATCACTCTGCTAAACAACTAATTCCCACAACACTGTGAAACACTTTAGTAAAACTGTATTAATATTCTTCTTCTCATCTTTCCTATTACCCATCTCCTTCTCTACTTGTTGCTTGTTTCTTTAGGATTTATATTATTTTATTTAGTTTCCTAGTACGATTTATGTTGATTGCTTATTTAGTGTCCTATGAGCTATCACTAAGTGTTGTATCTTATGATTTATGATGAATGTATTTTTTATGATGACTATGATCATGATTGATCACTTATAGCAGGGGTCTCCAACCTTTGCAACTTTAAGTCTGAAGGACTTCAACTCCCAGAATTCTGGGAGCTGAAGTCCTACAGACTTAAAGTTGCAAAGGTTGGAGACCCCTGATTTATAGCTTTTATGTACAATGAGAGCTTATGCACCAAAGACAAATTCCTTGTGTGTCCAATCACACTTGGCCAATCAAGAATTCTATTCCATTCGAAATAGGTTACACGAGTGTACAAAGAGAAGATGCTTTCTTATTTGTTGGGATTGTGGTTTTTAAAAACAAAAAAGTGGCCTTATCAGGCCTTATCGGGCCTCTGATCTGATTTATTGGCCTCTCTGATCTGATTTATTGGCCTTTCCTGCAATGCCTCTGGAAAACAAAGCATGATACCTAGAAAATCTTTTCTCAAAGATATTTTAATGGTATGTAGGAATGACCTCAGGAGACAAGAGCAAAAGCCACAAACTTGGCAAGAGTCAAAAAAGTGAGAGATGAATTTTCAGATTTGTGAGATGGATGCCATTTGTGACCAGGACTTCACACAAGAAATACACTCAAAAATACAAGGTCTTAGTTTATTGTAAGGTTAACAGAATCTTGCAAGTCATTATTTGCCCTTGCCTTTATAACCCAAGAAGGGATTTTTCTGAGGCATTTGCCATGCCCTGTCAGCCCTTCTAGGTAAAACAGATGGGAAACAAGACTAGATGAGCTAAATCTATTTTATTGTAAGGCTACATTGACAGAATCCGGTAAGTCTGAAAGTACAGAATTCCTGCCCACCACTTTTCACTGCAAGATCGGGATTAAGTATAATAGAATTACAGAATAACAGAGTTGGAAGGGATCTTGTAGGTCATCTAGTCCAGCCCCCCACCCAAGCAGGAGATCCTATACCATTTCTGACAGATGGCAGTCCAATCTCTTCTTGAAAGCTTCCAGTGATGAAGCTCCCACAACTTCTGAAGGTAAGCTGTTCCATGGGTTGATTGTTCTGTCAGAAAATTTATCCTTACTTCTAGGTTGAATCTCTCCTGGATCAGTTTCCATCCAATGTCCATCCTTATCTGGCCTTCACACGCTTTGGAAAACAGCTTGACCCCTTCCTCTCTGTGGCAGCCCTTCCAATATTGGAAGACTGCTATCATGTCTCCCCTGGTCCTCTCTTCACTAGACTAGCCATGCCCAGTTCCTGTAACCGGTCTTCATATCCAGTCCCCTAATCATCTTGGTTGCTCTTCTCTGCACTCTTTCTAGAGTCTCTAAGAAGTTCTCTGAACTTCTCAAAATTTTTGTTACTGGTTCTCCAGAAATGGTCAAAACCTGCTTAATACCATCTCTGGTTGTATGGATTAAACTCACAGTGCTTTTGAACTCTATGCTGTCTCCTGATTTCTTGCGCTTAACAAATCCATTGCAAAAGTACTATCTCTGAAAACAGACAGTAAGTCACAAAAGTATACACAGCTAATTTTAGCTCAGATAAAAATGAAGAAAGATTAAAGAAATTTCCCCAAAAGACAATTATGTCAAAACCAATTAAACTTTATTTTCTAGTAAGTGAAATGAAGGTAAAATGAATAATGCAAAACAACAACAAAAATGAATTTGCAAGCAAATCAGAGAAATTGTTGGCATATAAATTGAAGAAAGAGGGGAAATATGGTATTAGAAGCAGAAGATGGAAATACTATAATAATTTAAAGATACAAAAATATTCCATCAATATTGCTATAAATTATATAAAGACTTTTCTCTGGCAAAGAGTGATGAATATTTAAAGAAACAAAATTTACCAAAGATTACAGAAACAATTAATGAATCGACCTATAACAATAAGGATAGTTTGTAAAGCTATAAAAAAGATTAAAATCAGGAAAGCGCCTGGATCAGATGGTTTATGAACCTCGTATTATAACAGACTAGTTGATAGCTGGGCGTTGCCTGGCTATTTATTTATAGGGGGAAAATGTTTGGACCAAACGTAATTTCTAATGTTGGATTTTCCTCCTTACCAGAGGGAGCCCCCTTGTGGAGTACTGTGAAGCAGTTTGCATGGCAGCTCCACTGCACTGTACAGTAGAAGCCATTTTAAGGCACCTCAGGCTGTATCTTAACAGAATACATCCCCCACAAAAGCAGTGTAAGAGGTGTCTTATCCCCACAGTATTTTTTTTCCCAACAGTAAGTCGTCTGTGTAACAAGTTTGGTTGAAATTGCTTGAGGCATTCCAGAGTTATGCTTGAACAAACACACACACACACACACACACACACACACACACACACAAACACACAGTGCTATAGATAGATACATAGATGAGAGAGAGAGAGAGAGAGAGAGAGAGAGAGAGAGAGAGAGAGAGAGAGAGAGAGAGAGAGAGAGAGAGAGAGAGAGAGAGAGAGAGAGAGAGAGAGAGAGAGAGAGAGAGAGAGATTTCATTTTAAAGACAAACTACAACAAGTGATGTAACATTTGATGAACTCTATTTTACATCCTGGAAAGATAATACTATATTGGCTTTTATCCAAATGTCCGTTAATATCTAGTGTTCAAAATATGCTGTTCTCACTGATGTTATCCTTATTTATGGTGCCCTGGGCATGTTAAACACACGGTGGATTTCCTTAACTTTTCCAGCCAGCAGGAAAATGTCTATTAATTTCTTTCTTTAATGATAGAGAGGAAGCAAGCTTTGACACATACTGTAGTGAGATTAATGAGTTTAGCCATCTCTCACAATTCACTCTGGTTCTGTAGAAGCAGGTGTATTGAAAAGGGCATTAGCTGGAATCCTGGTGGACATGAGTTTAGCATTTTTGCAGAAGAATACAAAACCTGTGTTCAAAAATAGCCGAGATAACAAATGTTGCATGGACAGCTAGTCTGGGAAATGAAAGGGGATTATCTCTTCCTCTCCTGGTTTATAATGCAAGGCTATCTGCCGTTATTGTTGGCTAGTTGCAGTTTAAGCTGATTCTGGTTTCTGAGCTAGGAATCGGATGGAAACTTGGTAGATGCAAGGAAAAAGCCTACTTTAATCCAGATTCCTCCATTGACTAAAGCAATATTCTGGTTACCATGCCAAAATTGTGGAAAGAATGGGCTGAACGTGCATCAGGTAAAGTCCCCAATAGGAGGCTAGGCTGATTCTACTCTGGGGAATCCCTTATTATGATATCAGCCAAATGTTTGGTGAAATGTTATTTGGTTGCCTGAAAGGCAAAACTTTGGTGGCTTAAACAGGAAGCATGGCTTTAGCCCCAGATAAGCTAAGATGACTTTGAGTCAACACCGAGATTCATTTTTTTAAACTATTGGTTCTGTGGGCGTGGCTTGGTGGGCGTAACAGGGGATGGATACTGCAAAATCCCCATTCCCACCCCATTTTGGGGCCGGACAGAGGTGGTACTTACCGGTTCTCCGAACTACTCAAAATTTCCGCTACCAGTTCTCCAAAATCTGTCAGAACCTGCTGAATTTCACCCCTGCTTTGAGTGTCTTGGTGGCCTAGAGGTAGAGCTCTCACCTCACAATTAGGAGGCTGTGAGTTTGAACCTAGGTAGCAGCAGATATTTTTCTGTCTGGGTGCAAAGAGCTCTGCTGTGAGCTCTGTGTAGGCATCAGGAAGGGCATCTGGGCAGTAAATGCTCAACTCCATTCTGTCGCCCTGACTCCGATGCAAGGAAATACAGGGTTGTTAAAAGGCGGGGGGGGGGGGGAGCTAAAATAACTTTATGTTGCATCAGTACAAATTGAGAATGAGATGAAAGCACTCTCTTGAGGACACTGAAGGTTGATGAGTCTTGTTCATCCTCCAGTAAGATCACTTATTAATCAGTGATTTTAATGTATTGTTTCTACTTTTTAAGCTTTGTAATCTGTCCATTGTTATTGATGAATACTGCCCTATATATTTACATTACAAACAAATGCAATGAATTTATGCTATAAAAGTAGGAAAGGTGCCTAAGACTTTGAAATCACAATGGTCCCAAGATGAAATAAAAGCTTTGATCTCTCATCTATCAATATACACCTTTTCTGCTCCCACCAATCCAGGATGCCTGCAAAAGCCATCCTGTCCCATCATTTTGTATTTGCTGCAAGTAATTTTTAATCATGAGAAAAAACTTTGATGCTGATGATGTTACCTAGTTTGATAATGAAACATCTGCAGGAAAATCACCATGCCCAAAGAGCTCCTATGACCCCACATTTCAACCCTGAGCTAGAAATATTCTCTTCTATCAGAAACAACTTTGCTCTCAGATTCGCTACTCACTGTGGAGGTTCAGTGATATGGATCCTTGTATTTCAAGTGAGATACTAATACCACTCTATAAAGACTTAGTAAGACCACACCTAGAATACTGCATCCATTTTTGGTCACCACACTACAAAAAAGACATTGAGACTCTAGAAAAATTGCAGAGAAGAGCAACCAAGATGATTAGGGGACTGGAGACAAAAACATATGAAGAACGGTTGCAGGAACTGGGTATGTCTAGCCTAGTGAAGAGAAGGACCAGGGGAGACATGATAGCAGCGTTCCAATATTTGAGGGGCTGCCACAGAGAGGAGGGAGTCAACCTATTTTCCAAGGCAACTGAAGGCCAGACAAGGAATAATGGATGGAAACTGACCAAGGAGAGATTCAACCTAGAAATAAGGAGAAATTTTCTGCCAGTGAGAACAATCAACCAATGGAACAGAAGTTGCCTTCGGAAGTTGTGGGAGCTTCATCACTGGAGGCTTTCAAGAAGAGAGTGGACCACCATCTGTCAGAAATGGTGTATGGTTTCCTGATTGTGTGGTAGGTTGGAATAGATGACCTACAAGGTCCCTTCCAACTCTGTCAATCTGTTAATTTTACTCTTCTAGTATTTTAGACCAGATCATTTTTGTTCCAGGAGATGAAAACTTGTAACCAAATGACATGCTTGATGAAATTGAGGAAAGTACTTGATATGTGTTGTTTTGTCTTTGTTTGTTTTAAAAATAAAAATCTTATTTTATAAAACAAAAAATGAAAGCTTTGACTTGAACCCTTTCTCCCTATCAGGATGGTTCCTTTTGGTGCATTAAAGAGATTCAGTATTTCTGGAACCAGATTTTTATTCTCCATCAGCTATAAATAGTTCTCCGTTTCCTGCCCTTTTTGTATTTTTTTTCATTTTCCTTCTATGGAAGGGTTGGCTGATTTCTTACCTGGTTTATAATAGTAACTGTTTTGCCTCCTGCCTGACACACAATTCTCTCTCTCCCCGCCACCCCCACCTTTTGTTTGCATGGATGTTTTCTCCTTGATCCCATCACAGCTGCTCATTTTTTGTTATTGTCTCTCATCTTTTCACATCCATGCTCATGAGTAAAGAATTTTATTGAACTTTATTGAAGTTGCTATCCTGCTTTTATCACCTTTAGTAACTGCAATTCAAGGCATCTGAACAACTCACAGGGGGAAAAAAAATCTGTTACCTAGATTAACTTTCTTTTTGGATTCTGGGGTATGAACTCTGCACTTAAAAGTTGAGACTTCCATTTAAGGGAAAAATCTTATGTAAGAAAATGAACTAGTGGAAGGAATCAGGATGAAACGAAGGAAATAGTTAAGGGAACCACGTTAGAAACCAGGAGATTGTGAGTCCTAATCCTGCTTTCTGCAGGATTCTGCAGGATTGCAGAATTCAAAACTGGCTGAATGATTTTGGACTAGTCACACTATCTCTCAACCCAACCCTCACTAGGTTGCTATTGGGAGGAAAATAGGGGCAGGAAGGGGTATATTCATCTACTAGAATTACTTATAAAATTAATAAAGGAGGGATAAAAAAATTAAAAGAACAGGGAATAAATTAGGATTAAATAGCAATAGCACTTAGATTGATTTACTGCTTCACAGTGTTTTACAGCCCTCTCTAAGTGGTTTACATAGGCAGCATATTGCCCCCAACAATCTGGGTCTTCATTTTACCGATCTCGGAAAGATGGGTCAACCTTGAGCCTGGTGAGATTCAAACTGCCAAATTGCAGGCAGCCAGCAGTCAGAAAAAGTAGCCTGCAGTACTACATTCTAACCATTGCACCATCGCAGGTCTTGGTATATAAGAGAGAGAAGGGGGAGGGGGGAGGGAAGGAGGGAGAATAAAGATGGTAGATAGACAACAGATAGGTGGTAGATAGACAATAGATAGGTGGATGGGTGGATGGATGGATAGATAGGTAGATAGATAGATAGATAGATAGATAGATAGATAGATAGATAGATAGATAGATAGATAGATAGATAGATAGATAGATAGATAGATAGATAGATAGATACTGTAGATAGATAGATAGATAGATAGATAGATAGATAGATAGATAGATAGATAGATAGATAGATAGATAGATAGATAGATAGATAGATACTGTAGATAGATAGATAGATAGATAGATAGATAGATAGATAGATAGATAGATAGATACTGTAGATAGATAGATAGATAGATAGATAGATAGATAGATAGATAGATAGATAGATAGATAGATAGATAGATAGATACTGTAGATAGATAGATAGATAGATAGATAGATAGATAGATAGATAGATAGGTAGGTAGGTAGGTAGGTAGGTAGGTAGGTAGGTAGGTAGGTAGGTAGGTAGATAGATAGATAGATGATAGATAGATAGATAGATCGATAGATCGATAGATAGATCGATAGATCGATAGAGATAGATAGACAGATAAATAGATAATAGATAGGTGGTAGATAGACAATAGATAGAATGTGGATGGATGGATGGATGGATGGATGGATGGATGGATGGATGGATGGATAGACAGACAGACAGACAGACAGACAGACAGACAGACAGACAGACAGACAGACACAGATAAATAGATAATAGATAGGTGGTAGATAGACAATAGATAGAAGGAAGATGGATGGATGGATGGATGGATGGACGGACAGACGGACGGACAGACAAACAGACAATAGATATGACTAAAATGGGTAGGCAAGGAAAACAGTAAAGGACGAGCTATTATTTATTTCCAAATTTAAGTTAGACTAGAAAAGTGCTTACATATATTTTCATATTCTGTTCTGTGATTTTAATAAAGCCTGTAATCTCAGGTAGATATAACTGGAGCAAAGAAGAATTTCAGAGAACATCTATGTCTCCTGAGGATGGCAGATCATCAAAGTAGCAAAAAGAATGTTCAGGGGAAAAAAAAGTATTAATAATGCATTACGACATGTTGTATGTTTATCTAGAATTCTCAGTCACTTCATAATCTCCGTACAGCAAACCTGATCATATCTTCATTGCTCCTCATTCTTTGATTTTTAACCTTTATACATTATGCCTTAAACAATAATTCTTATTTCTTTAGTCCAGGGACCTTATCTTTTATTCATGCTTTGTATACCTTTTAAATAACCTGATTTGTTTGCCTAGCCCTGGACAGGTTTTGATAACTTCGACATAAAAGTGTATTTCTTCTGAAAGTGCGAAGCCTTGCTTTTTTTATACACAAGGTCAATATTTATAGAAACTTCCTTAAAGTGTCAGCAAAACATGAAGGCATTTGCTAAGAGTGAGAGTTAAACTTGGGAAAATTGGAAGGATTTCTGTAAGGTAGGAGGAGAAGAAAAATAGCAATAACTCTTCATCAAAGAAAGAGAACAAATGCAGGATGTTACTGCACAGACCACTGTTTAGCAGGGCTAGTGAACTTTCTATTAACATTTCTGTCTCACTGTGAATGTCTTCAAAGATTGAACATTGAGAACAGATTTCTCGTTTTGTCCTGGGAAACATCTGAAAACTGGTGTGTATAATTCCTGCAATAGCATGTCAGGTTCAAAAAATCCCCCCCAATCCTCACCATGTGTGGTACGGACCCTTTATGTCATACGCCCCCCCCCCCCTCAAAACAAAACCCTAAACTTTCAGAATAATATTTAGTTAACAAAAGGTTGTTGCTCCTGTTGTAGAAGAATGGCACTGAAAGAAAAGAAAGTTTGGGATTTTAAGTTCCACTTTCGTGTGACGTTACTATTACAGAATAGTTCCTACATTGTTAATTGTATGTGAAAGGTATCCCCTTTCTCTTCATTAATTGGAATGAACCAGATTAAAAGAATATATCTGTAAAATGTAGAATATCTTCTATTTTAGTTACTCAGATCATTTTCATTTTCACTGAACAGGTAATTTCCAAAGCTTTTAAAAAGTCTCTTTCTCTCTCTCTCTCTCTGTGTGTGTGTCTGTCTGTCTGTGTCTCTTACTCTCTTTCTCTCTGTCTGTCTCTCTGTCTCTGTTTCTCTGTCTCTGTCTGTCTGTCTCACTTTCCCACTTGTCTACTACTACTGAGTAGCGATGGCTTAATTAGCATAAACCAACTTCTGTATTGTAATTGACTGTGATTGCTTAGATGTATCAGTGCTGCAAGACCTAAAAATCACTGAATCTTATGTCAGTCACACACAGATGATATGAATTATATCCTCATTTTTCTCCATATGTTCATGCTTGGGTTGGCATGAATTGGTTGTGTGGTTAGCCTCATATGTAAATCACAGCATGGCTTCCCCTACAGTGTCTAACTCACAAACTAGCATCGGCTTGCTTCAATGTCCTGTTTTTGTGTCACTTCCTAGGACTGCAAAGAAATAGGAGTCCTCAACCATCCATGGATTTTTGTAAGTCAAGGACCGTTATTGTCATGTTACATCTGAATCATTAAATGACAGGCTGTGTAAGCATGCTATCTCAGAATAATTCAGTGGCTGCTAGATAGGATAAAACCTGTCCATCTTTGGAGACAGGGTGCCCTGCCTGAATAATGGATTACCTTGGACTTCTCAAATACGGCTGACTGTTTTGGAAGATAGCACCTTAGACTAGGCATTAGAGCTTCTAGAAGAGCACTAGTAACATTGGTCAAATGAGGGATTCAGGAGAAGCAATATCATTAACCATTCTGACTTTATTTCCTTTTTTTCTGTTGCAGTTGAAATTGCAACACTTGTGCCAAAGTAAACAACAACAACCATTTTTCTATAATGGACAGTAATGCTGTCTTCAAACTAAAAAAATCCATTTGCTGCACCTTAAATCAGAGGAAATTCCAATTGTTCTGCAGCTTTGTCATGCCTCATTAATTTGTAATTAAATAAAGCGAGCTATTTATATGCTATTGTTCCTATTAGAGATCATGGTACTTAAACACACTCCTTCTATCACATTAACCCTTGACTGGGAGGACTTCCTGCTTTAAAACCTGCTATAATCTATGTCAATTTAAGAACTTTATTTACTTCTAAAGAAGTGGTCCAGGGAAACCTTTTCATGAATCAATCTGCTTTAATGTCCATTTATGTCATTTAGATAAGATACTAGTTCTGGGTGAGGGGAACCTCTGATCAGGAATAGCAAGCATTAAGTATAGAAATGCAAGTTTGTAAAGTTGGAAATAATAAAACCCATGAAATAAGAGCATTGCCTTATTAAGGAAAGCTTTGAAACATTAATCTATTATTATTTATATTATTTATTTATGTTTATTATTTTTATTTTACTGTATTATTTATTTATTTATTTATTTATTTATTTATTTATTTATTTATTTATTTATTTATTTATTTATTTATTTATTTATTTATTTATTAGATTTATATCCTGCCCTTCTCCAAAAGGACCCAGGGTGGTATTATTATATTATTATATCTAAAAATGCTGTATGTATGTATGTATGTTCCAGGATAATTCTGGAGCGCCTCAAGCAATTTCAACCAAACTTGGTACACAGATGACTTACCTTCTCAAAACAAATATTGGGGGTGGGGGGGGAGACACCCCTTGTGTGTGTATATCTGTGTATGTGTCTGTGTGTGTGTGTGCCAGCATAACTCTGGAACACCTGGCCCATTAAGGAGAGCAAGTGTGGCGTCCTAGAGCGGCAATTGTTTCTGATGTCATGGGTGGGAGAAGGGATAACCTGGGCCATTAAGGAGAATGAGTGTGGTGTCCTAGAGTGACAATTGAATGCAGTTCATTCGCAGTTTCCTCTGGAAAACCAGTCGTGACATTCACCCTCCAGTGGACCAATGGGGAAGCGCCTGATGGATTTGGGGCAAAGTGCTAGGATCGTATAAAGGGTGGGAAAGAGGGAGGGGGAGGGGGAAGGGAGAGGGCAGGGATGATGGGCATGGGAATATTGGGAAGAAAGGTCCCTCCCCATAGGTCCCTGTCAGACAAACGCTTTGATGTCTATAAATACCCAGGCAATGCAGGGTTATCAGCTAGTTGTATAATAATATAATGGATAGACCAGAGGGAGATAAAATAGTAGTTTGGTTCTGTTCCAGTCAGCATCAAACATTTCAGATGTCAATCAAACCACATTCTAAGGCTCTGCAGTCAGAGGAGTTCAGAAGCAGAGCTGACCACAGGAGGGTGGGTTATGACTACATGGTTTCAAAGATCCATAAAAATGAAAATCTAGGACTTTAATCAGCAGCAGCATCTGCAAAGGACGGTGATGATAAAAATAAAATCAGCCGTAACCATGCAATCAAAGCCCTTTCCTATTTTAAATGCAGGCACAACTCATGTAGAAAGGGAAGGAGCTTTGATTATTGGGTTTGGCCCCATTTTTGTTTTGACCTAGACTTTCCCAAAAAGCACGAGGCAAATTTCTGGTCCTGATTAAACCTCTTTTATTAAACAAACGTGAATTCACATTCAGCAAAAGCCTCATAAACAGTCTTTCAAAGGTGAAGTTATGACCAGACCTTATCTAGCTTGGAAAGCTGCCGTGTAAATATTTTCCAAACACAGTGCTGTGCAAAGAAAGACTTGGCACAGAGTCTCTGAGATTCATAGACAGATCTTCACACTCCTGAAATGAAAGAATGAACAAATTGTTTCCTGCAAAAGCCCACCCCTCTTTTGCTCCTCTTTTATTTCCTATGGGAGGGGCCATTCATTGTCCACCTGTGGCTTTACTCTCAAGTTGACTTTGATTTCTTAGCAGTATTTTTTTCTTCTGGCACCTCTGTGCATGCGCACACTGGGAACAGGCTCCAGCTGTTCCTCTGCCTCACTGCTGTCTAGCTCCGAAGGCAGCTGAGAACTACCAGATGGCCTTGGCCCCATCTCTGCCTCTGACACAGAGCCCTCATTAGAGCCTTCCCCAGCCTCCAGGACTCGCCCATGTTCCTTTCCAACCTCCTCACTGTCGGACTCTGCTTCCAGCTTCGCTGGCTGTTGGTGGGCCACAACAATTTTTTTACTTTTTAAATCCTCCCTACAGATGGCCATGGCAGCAGCAAGAAATCTTTCAAACACATTTTTCCAGCAGCAAAAAACTCCAGAGTCTTACATATCAGGGATTAGCCCTATCAGAGGAACCACTCGGGGAAAGAAGTTCATTCAGAAATAAAACAGTTACCGCTTAAATGCGGTTTATAAAAATAATGACATGGAATGTGAAGGGTACAGGAAATCATATAAAAAGGAAAAGGTTGGAACTTAAATTTAAAAGGGACTCTCCAGATATATTATTCTTGCAGGAAACTCATCAAAAATCTGAGGATGTTAATAGAATGAACATTAAAGGTATGCAAATTTATGAAAAATCTTTTGGGACTTCCAAAGCTAGAGGAGTTGCGATATTGATATCAAATAGGGTATACTTTGAAAAAAAACAAGTAATTAGAGATGAGGAAGGCAGATATTTAATAATTATAGGGAATATTAACGAGCAAAAAGTGACATTGGTTAATTTATATCTACCGAATGAAAAACAAAAGGGATTTTTGGACAAAATTACTAAGATTTTGGAAATAGAAAGTGAAGGGAAAGTAATTGTGGCGGGAGATTTTAACTTAATTAGGGATAGAATTGATAGTAATAATCCTACCCGCTTTAGTCAAACAAATAAAGGGGAAATTTTAAATAAATGGATGTTTCAAAACAGTGTGGTAGATGTTTGGAGGGAGTTGAAAGGCTCTGAAAGGGTGTATACCTTCTGTTCTAAGGTACATAATACTTATTCAAGGATTGATTATATTTTTGTTTCTAAAGATTTGCTGAATAAAGTAGATAGAATAGATGTGGGAATTTTTAAGGATTCTGATCATGCAGAAGTTATGATGGAAATAGATTTTAATTTTGAGAAAAAGGAAAGAGGTTGGAGATATGATGAAAAATTGTACAAAAAGGAGGAGGATAAAATATGGATATTCAAAAAATGGAAGGAAAGTTGGGAATTGAATGATAATGAAGAGGTAAAATTTGAAATTGTTTGGGATACGATGAAAGCTATATTTAGAGGAGAAAGTATTAAATTGTCAAGCAGGAAATATAGAGAATATAAAGCTAAAATTGATCAGGATACAAGACAAATTAAGATATTGGAGAACCAATTCTCACTTACGAAAGATAAAAAATGTTTGGAGGAATTGACCTTATTAAAAACTAAACTGATAGAAGAAGATATCGAATTGGTTAAAAAAAATTTAAGATATTTGAATAGGGATTTTTTTGAATTTAGTAATAAAAATTCTAGGTTATTGGCAAAGATGGCGAAAAATAAAACTCAAAAGAGAGAAATTGGTTCTCTGATAGATGAAAAAGGTACAAGGTGTTATAAGAGATTGGATAAATGTGAAGTAGCCAGGAATTTTTTTCAAAAATTATATTTAAAGAAATCAATTGATTTAGAAAAATTGAAGAATCATCTTGGAAAATATGGTATGAAAATAGATCAAACATACAAAGAGTTGATGGAAAGAGATATAACACAGGAGGAAATCAACGAAATAATACAAGAGTTAAAATTAGGGAAGACCCCAGGAGAAGATGGATTACCTGCTGAATTCTATAAAGATTTTAAAGAACTAATAATACCAAAACTGCAAAAATTATATAATGGTATTCTACATGGAGGAGAAGTCCCGATGTCATGGAATAAGACAGTAATATCTTTAATTCCTAAACCGGATAAAGATCTTGAGAGGATCGAGTCCTACCGACCTATTTCTTTAATCAACCAAGATGCTAAAATATTTACAGCAATTATAAGTAATAGATTAAACAGTTTTATAGACAAATATATAAGTTATAATCAAGTAGGGTTTGTTAAAGGTAGATATATGAGTGATATAATTAGAAGAGTATTGAATATTATAGATGTAGCAGAGAATAATGGAGATGAATTAGGTATAATATCGTTAGATATTTTTAAAGCTTTTGATTCTGTACCATGGGATACTATAAAAGTAATTATCGAGGCATTAGGCTTTGGTAATAAATTTATACATGTTATTTCAAAATTATATCAAAAAAGCAGTGCAAAGGTAAAGGTGAACGGAACAATGACGGAAGAGATTAAATTGGAAGCAGGTACGAGACAAGGGTGTCCCTTGTCTCCAACATTATTTTTGTTAGTTATGGAGGTCTTGATTAAATTGATAGAAGTAGATGAAGAGTTGGAAGGTTACAAGGGATATAAGATAAATTTATATGCGGATGACACTTTGATTATTTTGAAGGATATAGAGAAAGATTTAAAGAGGATAAATAAACATTTGATAGAATTTGAAGAAATGACAGGTTTAAAGGTAAATTGGTCAAAATCTGAATTATTAATAAATAAAGATGGTAAGGAGTGGGAGAGTATGCAAGAACAATTTGGGATAAGAGTTAAGAACACACTGAAATATTTGGGGATAACACTCTCATTTAAAGTTAGAGAATTAAAAAAAATTAATTATGAGGTGATGTTGAAGGAAGTAGAGAAAAAGATAGATAAATATAAAGAGATAAAGTTGTCTTGGTTTGGTAGAATTGCAATGTGTAAAATGATGTTGTTACCAAAGTTTAATTTTTTATTTGAGATGCTACCATTAAATTTGACAGAGAAAGATATAGAAGAATATCAGAAGAAATTGGATAAATTTTGTAATGGTGGGAAAAGACCAAGATTAATGAAGAAACTGTGGTATCAAAATCAAAAAGAGGGTGGATTGGGAATTCCCAATCTACTTAATTATTATCGGGCGTATAATATTAGAACTGTGATAAAAATACTTAAAGGTGGGGATGGTCATTGGAGAGATTTGGAGTTAAAAGATATTAAGAGATTTGGGTCTACATGGTTCCTAGATAGAGCAAAAACAAAAAAGGTAATTAATAGTTATTGGTTAAAGGGGTTGAGTAAAACTTGGAATAAATTTGTTAAAAAATTGATTCCGGATATAACGTTTTTGGGAAAGACAATTGAAAGTTGGCCGATTAAAACTAATTCAAGTCGGAACAAAGTAATTGAGGATGAAAATATAGGAAATATAGTAGATTGGTTAAAAGCTTCAGGAACTGAAAGTAGGAAGAAAAAAATAATTCAAAAACTGGAGTTAAATTGGTTTGAAAAAATACAGGTAGAAAAATGGAATATGAAGGCAAGGGGAATATGTAACATAGATAGAAGTAAAACTAAATTTGAAATTTTAGTATCTCAAATTATTAAGGATGAAGTTGGGTTAAAAGGACTTGTCAGTAAGATATACAAGATTATAAATTTTGATGGAAATCCACAAATGGTAATGAAAAGGAATTGGGAAGAAGATTTAAAGATTAAAATATTGGATTTGCATTGGAATGAGAATTGGAAGAGTCGGATTATGAAGACTTTATCTATAAGGATTAAAGAACATAATTTTAAGGTTGTTTGGAAATGGTATTGGACCCCTTTAAGATTATCACAGATAGATAAAAAAATGAGTGATAAATGTTGGAGATGTAATATGGAATTGGGAACTTACGAACATATGTGGTATAAATGTGTGAAAATTAAAAAGTTTTGGCAGCAATTGGAAACAACGATGTGTAAAATGATGAAAAGAATAATAATATTGAGACCGGAAACTATACTGTTATTGATAATTAACGAACTAGAGTTAACAAAATATGAGAAAGAACTGATTAGAATTATGATTATAATAGGTAGAATTGTAATAGCAAGATATTGGAAAATAGAGGTAAATATTAAAATAGAAGAATGGTATTGTGAAATGTGGAAATTAGCCTTAAACGATAAAATGACGTGTGATATTAAATTTAGAGAGGGGGTTTATAAAAATGATATTTTTTGGAAGACTTGGAAGCCATTTGTGGACTATGCACTTGGAACTTTGGATGTCTCGACGCCTGTACCGAGAGAACGTGGATTTTGGAGATTTTAAAGACAATAGACGACACTTGAAACCAACTCTTCCTTTTGTTTTGTACAGCACCGGGTGATATATTGTAAAAATTAAAAAAATTAAAAAAAAAAAAAAAAAGAAGTTCATTCCATAGTAGATGTCTTACTTCTGAGAAATCATTACTATAATGAGATTTCTTTTACGGCTCAGTTTCCTGATTTTAGGTTTGTTGACGAAGGTTGTGCTGATGCAGCCTTCCCCCTCCAAGAAATCTGATCAACTGGTTGGGCTTGGCTAGCATGATTTCCTGGGATTGACAAAGTTAACCATAGCCCTGCTTTCCTAGAGAAGCCAAGATTAGTGAAAGTTCGAAGGACTCTTTCTCCCCTCCCAAGTTTTATTATTTTATTTGTAAATATTATAAATACAGTGCATTGCCAGGGTATATCATTTACAGAAGTAGGGTAGACACACACACACTGTTCTGACCTAGGCTTCCTTAAAAAGCAAGAAGCAGAGTCTTGGTCCCAGCAAAATCTCTTTTGTTTACACAACTGTGAATTCTTTTCATTCACAGTTCACAAGGTTTGGCAAACAGTCTTTCAAGGAATATTTATCAACACGAACCTTATCTCACTTAGAGATCTGTCAAATAACCAGCTTCCAAACACAAGGCAAGGCAACACTTGACACAGAGCCTCTTATAGCCACAAATAGAGCTGTCCACTCTTGGAATGACCGAAAGAACGAATTGTTTCCTGCAAAAGCCCACTCCCCGTTCACTCCTCTTTTGTTTCCTATGGGAGGGGCCAATCACCTGCAAAGTGTGGCTTTACTCCCAAGTCAACTGTGCTTTCTTAGTTGTTCTTGTCTTCTGGCAGGTCTGTGGATGCACACACTGGAAACAGGCTCCAGCTGCTCCTCTGCCTCACTGCTCTCTAGCTCCCTCTCTGCTTCCGATGCGGAGCCCTCGTTTGAGCTTTCCTCAGTCTCCAGGACTGACCCATGTTTCTCCCCAACCTCCTTACTGTCCGACTCTGCTGCCAGGCCACAATACATACATACATACATACATACATACATACATACATACATACATACATACATACATACATACATATACTGGTAACAATATTAATAATATAACAGAATGTTTTAACTAAATTTCTCTTTGTATTGGTTTATTTATACTTCTATGCTTATACAACTATACTCATTGATTGTACTGGCCTATTTATAACTATGAATATTTATATTTAATTCATACATAGCAATGACCTTTCTTTGTCTAATTTCTACCTCTTGTTTCTAACCTCTCGTAAAATCTATCCCATATTAAGTAATATTCTGTGTCCTCTTTATCTTTTATTTTTTAAAGTCAGCCTGTCCACTCTAGCACAATCCAAATGATATCATCTTCTGATGGGATGCTCTCATTTTCCCGATATTTTGCAAATACTATCCTTGCTGCTGTCAGTACATGCAAAATTAGATATGAAGGACTGAAGGACTCTTTCACAGCCAATGTTCTGCTTCTCAAATTGACTTCATGCAGTAGACACATAATTATTTGTATCTCTTCTTTGTCTTTTTCCGTACTTGGAGTCCTGGTAATTAAACTCTAGGCCATTGCTGAAAGTTGTGGGTGTTGTGGCAGATTACATAGTGTGTAACAGTGGTGGGTTTCAAAATATTTTAGAACCTATTCTGTAGGTGTGGCCAGCTTTGTTGGAGTGGCTTGCCAGCCATGTGACTGGGTAGGAGTGGCTTGCCAGCCATGTGACCGGGTGGGAGTGGCTTGCCAGCCATGTGACTGGGTAGGCGTGGCCAACTTGTAAAATGTGGTGAAACTCATTTAACAATGCTCTTGCTTAGCAACCAAAATGTTGGCTCAGAAATTCTGGCATTTGAAGCACGCAAGTCTTAAAGCTGTCAGGTTACAAGATCCTCGCACCCCTAATCCTTTAGAAAACAAACCCCCAGGGGTGTTTAAACTTGACAGCTTTAAGACCTGTGGACTTCAACTCCCAGAAATCCTCCTCTCGCTCTTCATCTTGATGATGTATGGGCGGGGGAGGGAGCTGGAACCGGTTCTAAACGGCACTGTAGATTTGTGGAACCTCTTCTATAGAAGAGGTTATAACTGGCAGGTACCCACCCCTGGACTGTGTAACCTTGACCTGTATGATATGTAATCTTGGGCTTGGTCTGATTTTGACAGAAGTTTAGAAGAAGCAGCCTGGAAAATAGGATTCCTTAATTCTGCATTTATTATAATTTCTGATTGTATTCTGCAATGGCTGCTGGATAAGGGGGACCTTTTATCCTGACCCCATGAGAATGCTTCTATATTGAATAGGTAATTGCCTGTTTGCAGATACACTAGGTAGTCTGACCTTGACAAAGACACCTCCAACCTCATTATATGATATTGTTGAATTGCTGCAGCTGGTATGGACTTCATTGGCATTTGTGGGTGTTCAGCACTTTTGAAATGTACAGCTGTAATTAATCTCTTGATGCCTCAGTTTCTTCAGTTGTGGATATAAGCAAGGTGAGCATTCATAAACAGCTGCAAAGGGCATTGTGCTCCTTCATACAAATACCAGATGTGTGCAAATAGAAAGGAAAGCATATTGTACGTAGAAGGAAATGTCTTTTTTTTCATGGTGGTAAATTCTATTTGCAAATCAAACACAACAAAAGATATTTGGTACAGATATACCGGTGCCTGCTGGGAGCACCAGGTACCGTTCTGGTATGGTGCTCTGGAGGGCCCACAAGCCTGCCCTCCTTACCTATATTTGAGCCGATCGGGGCTTTTGCCCATGTGCACGGAGCATACAGCGCCTGCGCGATGCTCCACTGAGCAGCTGGAGTATCATAGGAGGTAAGTATGCATGCGCACGCTGTGCACATGCTGCGCGTGTGCAAGTGGTGGACACTGGGCCCTGTTGCAGAATATCGGGATCTGGAACCTACCACTGATCTAAGGATATGTAGAGCAGAGAGGAGATAGGCATAACATTCATGAAGAGGCAACCTCACCTCTTGCGTGAGCTGCACTGGCTGCCTGTGGCCTTTTGGGTGCGCTTCAAGGTGCCGATTATCATCTTTAAAGCGCTCCATGGCACGGGACCTAGTTATCTACGGGATCGCATCCTACCCCATACATCCCTGCGGCCGATTCGCTCCCACAGAGAGAGACTTCTCCGGGTGCCGTCCACTAGGCAATGCCAGCGGGCGACGCCCAGCGGAAGGGCCTTCTCTGTGGAGGGCCCAACTCTCTGGAACGACTTACCCCCCGAACTCAGAATGACCACGGACCTCCGTTCTTTCCGTCAGAAACTCAAGACTTACTTTTTCCAACAGGCCGGCCTGGCCTAACTCTACCTAGCCTTTAGCCTGACATCAAATTGTTTTAATTGGTTTTTAAGGGTAATAGTTTAATTTATTGTAAATTTTAGCACAGGGTTAATAATTTAATTGGATTTTAAATTTTGTATATTGTCATGTTTATATATGCTTTTTAAATTTCCTGTGCACTGCCCCGAGTCCCTTTTTGGGAAAGGGAGCGGTATATAAGTTTAATAATAAATAAATAAAATAAAAAATGAAGGGCTGCACCAGCATTGTCTACTTAACCCCACCCTGAGGACAGGAATGTTGCTGGAGCATTGTGTCCAGTTGTGTTCTTCTACTATGTAACCTGGCCTGTTTGACTCCTGGACTGCTTTCCTGGACTTTGTCTGTGTCCATTGGACTCCGTTATCCAGCAACTCTTGCTGTGCTGAGCTTGGAATCCAGACCTAAACTAAAATATAACATTGCTCACAGTCAAGTTTCACAGCCACTTCCAATATAATACAATGGAATAAAACTATCACAATGTTTTCCCCTAATAAATGCATCTATTTTGCCTTCAAATTAGTGTTTGATTTCCCCCCCCCCACACACACAAAAATCTATTAAATTTCAAAAAATAGTTAAAAAGGGAGGGAGGGAGGGAGGGAGGGAGGGAGGGAGGGAGGGAGGAAGGAAGGAAGGGAGATCAGAATGGGGAAAAGAAAAAAATCAGAAACAGGAAAGGTGCAAAAGGGAAAGGGAAAAATTATTTTAAAAATGTAACTTTCCATTTTCTTCAGTACAGATACAGGCATAAAATACAATAAACCTTTGAACTAGAATATAACATACCATACTTCAATAATCAGAATCGGCAAGTGTTGGAAATGCAATCAGACACCAGGCTTATATTACCACATGTGGTGGACATGCCCCAAAGCAAAAAAAAACAACACCTGGAAAAAATATATACATGGTTGGAGAAGATGACAAGACAACATATAGATTTGAAACCAGAGACATTTTCGTTGGGCATGCTCCCCAGAAACTACAATAAAACTACACATATTTATTTACCCATCCTGACAGCAGCTAGGATCACGTATGCACAAGATTGGAAAAACCCCAAAACCCCTGCAGATGACATTGAAATTTAAAAAAAAAAATCTGGATTGTGCAGAGATGGATAGGCTAACCCTAAAAAATAAAGGAAAAGAAGACTTGGACTATTTTATAACATGGGAATTATTTTATAAATGGTTAAACGACAGATATTGAGGTCAGATGAATAGAATCAAGTGAAATAGGAAGAAAAATAGATGTGTAAATATTTGGATGGTTAGGTAACTGTGATTATAATGGAAAATAGTATGTATTGTAAAGATAATTGATATTAGCGTATATTTGCCTATATATTATTGCATATTTGTTTATACCTAAATGTATATGACTATGATGATGATGATGTTTGTTTATTAGTACTCTGAGCACACTGCTCAACATAATAATGGAATGTATGATATAAAACAATAAAAATATTTATAATAATAATCAAAATCAGTTCTAGTAATTTTTTTTTTCAGTTTTAAACAAATCGTTCCAAAGTGATTTACCTGAAAGTCATTGCTGATTCTTGAAAGTTTATTTCAAAATTGAGAGAGGCAGCAATTTTTTTTAAAAAAACTTTATTTTCAGTTCACATGTGTGGGAATGATAGAAAACCTATTTGAGCACTTGAGACTTGATTTCTTACACAGATTTCTGCTATACTATGGTAAACAGTACATGATTGATTTTGGCTCATGTGTAATTAGATCACGTCTAATTATCATATATATTGGAATGGCTTGTGAATATTAATAGGTTTAATTATTTTAAAAAGTATGACTATCAATATTGTTTAAAATGAAATCTGACTGATCTTTATAGACTCACATTGGATCAGTGAAAGAAACAAAATTTACACCAAAATAGCAAACCATTAAAGTTATAATATAACTTACAACACAAGTGTCAAACTTGATCATGTCATATGATGTCACATGATGCTTTTGCCTTTGTGGAGCTAGTGGCCATGGTCTATGCCTGATGCATCCAGCCCGTGGGCCACCAGTTTGACACCCCTGACTTACAAGAACAGCTAACAGAATAATAGAGTTGGAAGTGACCTTGGAGATCTTCTAGTCCAACCTCTCTGCTGAATCAAGGGACCCTATACCCCTATGGCACGCATGTCAGAAGTGGCACACAGAGCCATCCCTCTGGGCATGCCAGCCGTCACCTGTTGCTCTTCCAGGTTCCAGCACTAATAAGTGTGCCAGGGAGCTGGTGTCCGTGCGTGGTGGAGCACCGGAAATCAGAAGAGAATGTGATTTATGACATACCCTGGTGGGAGGATGGAAACAGGGTCATAATTGGGCTGTAAATTACGTGGGGTCATAGTTGGCTTCACTCGGATATGTGCCGATATGTTGCTCCCAATAAATAACTGGATTTCTTTTGAAGCTTAGCTCGAGGCTCATGATTTAATTAGGGCATCCGTCAGTGCCCTGGCAGCAATAGCAAAACAATGAGAACAGTTTGACCATAGAATCTATTATCCAGAATGATCATGGACTGTCCTTCACTCAATTGCTTAAGTGGACACTGGATAACCAACATTTGTATTCCTGCACTGAGCAAACAATTGGACATTTTATTATTATTTATTAAATTTTGACTTGATAGTCTCCATGGTCTTTCCAATGCCAGGAATCTTTGAGTCCATAATTTTGTATTTTATCTATTGTTTGTAGAAGAAACTGTATATACACGAGTAGAATGGAGAATGCAGAGGGGATACTTTTCTCAGAGGTCTTACTTAAGTATTACAGGAAATTGTCCACTTTTGTTTCTAACACAGCAATGAGAATAACAACAGATATTACCATGAATTTTCTTATTGAGGTCCAGGTAGACAAGACTTATTTTGCTGTTTCATAGGTGAATGATCATAATGAAGCAAATTGTAAGATTGTGATGACATTTGTGATGACATTTGTGAGTTACATGAGATAGAAAAATGAGAATTGTAGATAGCTCCTGCCAATATTTGAGCGTGCATTCTAAGCTAACAAGTGTCAGTAAGATCTGAAGCATATCCCAGAAAGCCTTCTATTAATTTTTAGTGCCATGGCAACAGGTGTAGTACACTGAAGTAATATATTTATCTCTTATGGACGTGTGTTCCTTAAGTAACTTCATCAAATCCCGCTGTAATAAACTCTCCTCAGATCCACCGGGAACACATGGGTCTGAGGAATTGAATCAAATCAATTTTTATTATTACAATCAAAAATCAGCAATGGTATTTTGGCAGTGGTTCTTCCTTCTGTTCATCAAGGCCATCGCCTGTATCCTCTATTTAATGCAGCTAGAATAAGCATTTTTAATACAGTAAGGGCCCTTTCCAGGGTTACAGGAGAAGACGGTCAATGGTTTTGAAGGTGGAAGAGGGCTCTATGCCCCAATGGCAGATAAAATGGCAGAACCATCTTCTAGGACAGGGGTCTGCAAAGCCGGCTCTTTTAAGACGGGTGGACTTCAACTCCCAGAATTCCCCAGCTATGCTGGCTGGGGAACTCTGAGAGTTGAAGTCCACCCGTCTTAAAAGAGCTGACTTTGCAGACCCCTGTTCTAGGAGAAGGGAAACTCTGCCTTGTGGCTATATCCACTACTGGAAAAGGGTTCAGGAGGCAAAATCCAGAGCTGGAGTCCCAGAAGCAGTTCGTGACTTGTACAACCACCTTTTGGTAACTCCTGCGACACAGCTGGAACCAATTGTATCGGCTCTGCCATTCCATTGGACTATTTTAGCAATGTGGAGAGGGGGGATCCGCTGGTTGGATAACAGTCTATCCTCCATATTAGGATGCTCTCGAGAGGATACTCCAGCTTTGACCTCTTTCCAGAGCACGATACCATAGTCTTTTGAGACTGAAGGATGCCAATGAATGAATGTATATAGATGCAGAGATAATCGAAAAAGGGGCATGGATGTTCTAGTACAGGGTGTCAAACTCACATCAACACAGCATTGTCACGTGATATATTGCAACTTGCATGTAACACCCCTCCTGCATGAGCTGCACTGGCTTCCGGTGGTTTTCCGGGTGCGATTCAAGGTGTTGGTTACCATCTTTAAAGCGCTCCATGGATTAGGACCTGGGTACCTACAAGGTCGCCTTCTGCCACCGAGAGCCTCCCACCGGCCCGTACGCTCCCATAGAGAGGGTCTCCTCATGGTGCCGTCAGCTAGACAATGTCAACTGGTGACACCCAGGGGGAGAGCCTTCTCCCTGGGAGCACCTGCCCTCTGGAACAAATTGCCTCCGGAATTAAGAACTATCCCTGACTTACGCACCTTCCGCCGCGGTCTCAAAACCTTTCTCTTTCAACAAGCCGGGCTGGCATAAAGCATGATTTAAAAAATTTTTAATTTACATTTTTAAATTTACATTTTTATTATTTTAATCAGGGTTAGTTTAGTTTTTTTCCACGTTTCGGCCAATATTTTAATTATGTCTTTTAAAAGCTTTCTTTATCTTTTATATATTTGTTTTTATTTTGGCTGTACACCGCCCTGAGTCCTTTGGGAGTAGGCGGTATAAAAAACCAATAAACTAAACTAACTAAACTAAACTTTCCCCCCTTCGCTAAACTGGGCATGGGTGTGGCCAGCGCATGATACATCTGGCCATTGGGCCGCGAGTTTAACACTCTGGTTCTAGTACAACCAGAATCAAATTCGCTCACAGGATTTCTCTTAAGTATTTCCACATCTCCTAAATACTGTTAAAGTTGCTGATTCTCAAAGTTTTTTTTTTTTTTTACTACTAATAAGGTATGTATATAGAAAAAAAATACTTGGGATATGGTGGCTCAGTGGCTAAAATACTGAGCTTGTCAATCAGAAAGATTGGTAGTTCAGCAGTTCGAATCCCTAGTGCCACATAATGGAGTGAGCTCCCCTTACTTGTCCCAGTTTCTGCCAACTAGAAGTTCGAAAGCATATAAAAATGCAAATAGAAAAATAGGAACCACTTTGGTGGGAAGGTAACAGTGTTCCATGTGCCTTTGGCATTTAGTCATGCCAGCTACATGACCACAGAGACATTTTCGGACAGTGGTGGTTCTTTGGCTTTCAAACGGAGATGAGCACTGCCCCCTAGAGTCGGGAACGAATGGCACATATGTGCAAGGTGAACCTTTACCTTTACCTTATAGGAAAATATTCACTTTGAATCCTACCTTGGTGCTTCATTCTGATAAGTGATTAATTTGCCCCAGATGGCTGCATTTTGAAATCAAAAGGCATGAAGTTATAGGTTTATTATCTTCTGTCAAAACTGAAGAAAACCTGAAGGAATTTTTATTTCTCATTATGGGATTCATTCTGACAAAATATATGGCAAAGGTAGTGGTGCAATTTTTATACAACGGTTCTCTTAATTTTAAGCATTTTAAAGAATGGTGTCTGAGTTGGAGAAAACGGCTGCCTTTGAAATCTAACAAGCTTACAAAAAAGGCTCCCATGCTCGCATGTTCTGTGAGCCCTTTTTGTGAAGATAACCAGAATCACAGAGATACCTCTAGGTAAGCAACCTGTAAAATTTCAAAAAGATAGGTGCACAGGTTAGTGAGATACAAGGGAGGAAAAATCACTTGAGGGTTTCTGTTTCATATTGCTTTGTGTTCAGTCTTGTCAACCAAGTCACAAAGAGAGCCATCCTTGATAGAGGCTAGATGGATGACACTTCACTGAGAAAGTGCGTAAGAGGGCACACTTCAATTACACTACCTTTCATACACCACAATATAAGTAACATATATTATAAGGATGCATGTTAAATACAATGCATTATATTACAGTATTATTGAAAGAAAGCTTTTAACAGCTTGAGATGCGTTTCTTAAAATGTATTGCCATAATTTTTGTGACTCATGTGTTCATGCTGTGTATAATATAGCTCTTGCTGTGATTATGTTATACATTATTTAACACAATGTCTAAGTGATTGAATATCAAATCCTTTAATCCAGGGGTTCTCAACCTGTGGTCCACAGACTCCCGAGGGGCTGGGTTGTTGTCACAGGCTTGGAGAAATGTTACAATTTAAATCTTGAGTTAAGTCTTGGGGATCCATGGCCACAACAGATATTTAAAGGGGGCCCATGTTAAAATATTCATGACTGGGAGAGACATGGGAGCAAGGTCAGCCAATGAATAGGCATAGCAACTAAGTCAGCCAATGGGAGCTTAAACAGATCTGAGTCTGTGCAGAGAAATAAAACAGAAACTTAAGCAGTCTGCTGCTGTGAGAAGTCTGTCTGGGCTTGTCTGCTAATATGAAATTAACCGGTTGTGTTTGCCTGTAACTCTCCTGCCTTGTGTTTACTTGGAAGAACCACCTGTTGGCATTGTACATTTATTCATCTATTCTTATGTATATAAATAAGTTAATGAATCCAGCTGAATCAGTTATCTTTGTGTGCTTTTTGGATTTGATTTTTTCTGCAACAAACTCTGACAGCCCATGGGGAAGAATCGGTCA
This sequence comes from Rhabdophis nuchalis, assembly GCA_039707465.1. Taxonomy (NCBI): domain Eukaryota; kingdom Metazoa; phylum Chordata; class Lepidosauria; order Squamata; family Natricidae; genus Rhabdophis; species Rhabdophis nuchalis. The sequence continues at coordinate 49,487,631 of CM077649.1, forward strand.
ACAACCACTCCTTTAGGGTTCTAAAGCCTTCAATAAACAGGTGGTGTCCTTCTTGTCTTTAGTTCAGAATATGAAGCTCTACTCATCCCTGCAGTTTGACAGGAATGAAAACTATTGAGTAGGGGTGTCAAACTCAAGGCCCAGGGTGCTTAGATCTGGCCCTGAGGGCTACCCTCTAAATAGGAAAGGACCAGGTCATGGTGCCTCTGGCAGTGAAAACAGAGCTTGCAAGGGCTGCATGAAGTCCTCCTAAACTCCATTTTCATTGACAGAGGGTTGCAGGAGTCTGTCCCAGCAAAAACAGAGTTCGCAAGAGCCGTGCGTGGCCCCCTGATCTCCATTTTTGCTGGCAGAGGGTTGAGGAGGCTATCGCAGCTGAAAATGGCGCTCAGGAGCCCCAAACAAGAGATGTCACGCTGGCCACACTCTCCCCATCCTCCCCGAGGTCAAACACAACCCTGATGTGGCCCTCAATGGAATCGAGTTTGACACCCCTGCTATAGAGGTTGCCTCAGTCTTCTTTCTGTTATGCTGTTAGGTGCCCGAAATATGCATACCTTATCATCAGGTCTCAGCCGTCATTAACTGTCATAGAAAGACATTTCTCCACCTGTACTGAACTGAAAGCCAGGGAAAAAGTTGTGAGCATAGTAGACTCCGATCATGAAGACTTGTTAGAGTGGCAAACACCTCGTTGGGTGCTATTAGTAGAACATCAAATATTCATAAATGCTGCAAGGCATTTATGGAAGCTCAGAAGGTCTTCCAAAGCCATGCACACTTGCCATAAAAATAAGTGAAAATGTTATAATAGCCTCCATAAGTTCATTAGATGCTCCTTCCCAAAGCATTGTGATTTGCTTTAAACATAATGAAGCTATTCTTGCTTGGAACTGAGAATGATCAGTTATTCAGAGAATATATTCTCTTCTCTACCTATCCCACCTCACTTACATTAATGCCTTTCTATGCAAAGTCATTGTAAATGTGTATGTCATAGCATGTACCAAGCTAGATACTGTAGGTCTCGAAAAGGCTAAGCCGGGTTGGATCTAGTTAGTACTTTGTTGGGAGATCAACCTGAAAACCTAGGGGGAAATTGCCTGGAAGAAGGCAGTGGCAAACCATTAGCTGGGTTGATGCCAAACAAACAATTTGGTAATAATTTCAATAAAGCCAAGGTTGAAGAGAAGGGAATTTCCTTCCTTTCCATGTAAGTTGTTAGTCATTTTTCTTCAGTTTGATTTCAAGGGGAGGACTGGTGAGAATCTCAGTGAATTTCTTATAAATTATTGTTTTTGAACCTCCTTATATAGATGTTCCTCGTGTATTTATGGACTTGATTAATAGCTAAGAATATAGAATATAGACATAATGGAGTTGTAAAGGACCTTGGAGGTCTTCTAGTTCCTGCTTAGGCAGGAAACCCTACACCACTTCAGACAAATGGCTGTTCAACCTCTTCTTAAAAACTTCCAGTGTTGGAGCATTCAAAATTTCTGGAGACAATTCATTCCACTGTTTAATTGTTCTAGTGTTCAAGAAATTTCTCTATGTTCTAAATTGCTTCTCTCCTTGATTAGTTTCCACCCATTGTTTCTGGTCCTGACCTGAGGTGCTTTGGAGAATAGGTTGACTTCCTCTTCTTTGTGGCAAACCCTGAGATATTGGAACACTGCTATCATGTCTCCCCTAGTCCTTCTTTTCATTAAATTAGACACATCCAGTTCCTGCATATGTTCTTCATATGTTTTAGCCTCCAGTCCCCTAATCATCTTTGTTGCTCTTCTCTGCACTCTTTCTAGAGTTTCCACATCTTTTTTACATCGTGGCGACCAAAGCTGGATGCAGTATTCCAAGTGTGTCCTGAAATTATTCCTTTCAGTTTGATTAATTAGTAAATTTAATTATTAATTAGTAAATTTTAAAATGGATTTAGAATTGGAATATGTTTAATTTCTCAGTGACTTTTCTGCAGTGATGCTATCTGAGAATTAGGAAACACCTAGTAAAACACTGCACATTTTTTGTGTGTGCAACATTTTACCCATAAGAGCTTAAATTGAGGCAATGAGACAGGTGGGCAGGTGGTGGAAGCATACAGTAGATAACAGAAGAGACAGGAAGAGTTGGCTCCCTGTATACCACCTTTCATTGAAAAAAGAATGCAGATGAATCAACAATGTTAAGGAAAACACAGATGTGCACAGGGATGGGTTGCTCCTGGGATTACCGCCGATTCAGTGCGTGCAAAAATTTTTGCTATGTGCATGTGTGCTTTTTCACAAAAATAGGTCTGCACATGTGCAAAAATTTAAAAAGAAAAAAAATAAATGTATGCAATTACAATTGTTCTGTGCATGCGCAGAACCAAAGATCAAGATGGCATAGGACAGGGGTCTGCAAAGTCGGTTCTTTTAAGACTGGTGGACTTCAACTCCCAGAATTCCCCAGCCAGCTGGCTGGGGAACTCTGGGCGTTGAAGTCCACCAGTCTTAAAAGAGCCGACTTTGCAGACCTCTGGCATAGGAGAACCGGTTCAGGGGCGTGGCAGGCCTGGGTCACTGTCGGTTCCAGTGCCCCAGGCCGCCAAACCACTACCGGTTCATCCGAACTGCTCCAAACTGGTAGGAACCCATCTCTTTTTGGAGTATAAGAAGCACCTTTGTCCCTTCAAAAAAGAGGGCGAAAATCTGGGTGCGTTTTATACACTAAACACCTACCGAAACTCTGTCCCCTTCACCATAGCCTTCCAGAGTGCTCCTGGGGGCTGGGGAGGGCAGAAAAAAAAGAAAAACGGGCCATTTTTTTGCTTATTTTTGCCCCTCCAGCCCCCAGGAACACTCTATAAGACTCCTAAAGGCTATGCATGCCCTTTTTTGTTTGACAAAAAACAGGCCCGTTTTTGCGAAAAACAGGGCATTTTTGGGAGGTCTGCAGAGTGCAAAAACTTTTTTTTAATTTGCCCGTTCAAACTCTTTGTGCGTCTTATACTCCAGCATGTCTTATTCTCTGAAAAATATGGTAGCTAGCTTTCATCCCTTATATTCTGCCTATTTCTTTCAGGTGCGGTGAGGATGCTGTTCCATTACTGATGTTCAGGTAAGAGTCATCATTCTTTTAATACTGTATATATATTTTATTATTGCAAAACCAAAGGAAAAAAATAAAACTATTTTTATACACAAACTTCATGACAGAAAAAAGAACCATACATACAGAAACAGGCACAAGTACATACATACAAACACCACACACACACACACACACACATACACAGACATGCATATGCATATACATGTACATATACATATTAAGGATAGTAGAGAAGATTAATTGTCTATGTTTAATATATTTATACAAACTTAGATTTTTATATGACCAGAGTTCATCAGGAAAAATTGACAATCTTTGGCACGCTGATAAATCACTCATTTCTCACTCTCCGCCATACAATTCTTGAGATTATCACAACTGTAATTACATCTTGCTCTTTGGGAGGGGAATGGGAAAGATTTATGAATGGCCACAGGTGCACATGGGCATCCATTAAAAAGGCACTAAAATTAGATTGAAACTTTTGAGAACATAATAATAATAAATAATAAATTGAGATTTATTAACCGCACCCTCTCCCCACAGGGACCCGGGGCGGTGCACAGGCATAATTAAAAACAATATACAATAATACAAACATTACTTAAAATAGAATTAAATAGAATTACCCGTGCTAAAAATATAAAATTAAAAACCCATTAAAATATTTGTAGTTAAAAGACAGAGAGAACTATTCAAGGCCGGCCAGTCGAAAGAGATGGGTCTTCAATTTTACATGGAAGGAGCGGAGGTCGGTGGTCGTTCTAATATCAGGGGGAAGGTCGTTCCAGAGGGCCGGGCCCGCCACAGAGAGCGCCCTTCCCCTGGGCGTCGCCCGCTGACAAAGTCTAGTGGACGGCACCCGGAGAAGCCCCTCTCTGTGGGAGCGAATCGGTCGTGAGGATGTGTGGGGCAGGATCCGATCTCGCAGATAGCTTACATGGGACATGTAATTATCAGAAACACAGAAACACAACGGATAGAGAAAAACTTCAAATGAACTGAAACAACTTACTATTCTGAATACTTGGGTAACTTCTAATACATCGTAGAAAATGTAGAACCAGACAAAAATATGTAAAAAACATAATTCCTAATGTATTTACATTGCTTCAGTAATAAAATAATTACATTTACAGTTCTGAAATTCAGATGAAGAATTTGAAATATCTATGTGGGTATACCTTGAAATTAGTGCTAGTTTTGTTCCAAGCCATGGCAGTAGAGCAAATACTGCAATAAAGCAAGTTACACAAATTTGTTGGTTTCCCAGTGCATGTAAAATTTGTGTTTACACTATACTATAGTCTATTAAGCATGCAATAGCATTTATGTCTTAAACAATCGCAAAGTATATACCTTAATTAAAAAAATACCTTTATTGCTAAAATATGCTAATCATCATCTGAGCCTTCAGCGAGTCATAATATTTTTGCTATACTGGAGAGTCTTGTAAAAAAAAAAGGCAATATTTGCAAAGAGTAATAAAAAGAAATACAATAATGCCTGTATATTGAAATTGTTGGTTTGGAATATCGACTTTGTACTGAGTCAGTGATCAGTATGGGAATTGGCACATTTCTTTTGTGGTTTATTATATAAGGAAGTCTTGTGCAAAATATTTTTTCCAAGTTGTTTCATTCAGTTATAAAATATAAATAATACTTTACAGAATACAGAGAATAACCAAGTGCAGTGATATTTATACAATAGACACTGGAAACTCTGCTCTGTGAGATTTAGATCAATCAAATCTTTTTTTTAAAGAAAACAA
>CM077649.1:49497500-49622500 GCA_039707465.1 Rhabdophis nuchalis
AAATGGTTCCGCATGCCACCTGTGGCACCTGTGCCATAAGTTCGCCATCACTGGCCTAGACATATTGGCCTCAGCTGGCTTCAGCAGACTACTGAGAGTTGGAGGCCTTGTGCTGGGTGCTGGCAACCGCACTCCACGAATATCTGCCAACGTCATGTAAGTTGGATGTACTAATTTAATTTAATTTAATTTAATTATTAGACTTATAAACCGCCCCCTCTCCCCGAAGGGACTCGGGGCGGTGTACAGGAAAAAATTAAAAAACCATATAAAACATACAATATATACAAAGTTAAAAACGAATTAAATTAACCTGTACTAAAATTTAAGAACATTAAAATGTTCTTACTACCTGCTGCCAATTCTCCCTCGAAATGTCGAGCGTCGGACTGGGGCACGACACACTAAAAAAATGGTTGTAAGGTAAGAACTACCTGTATAAATGAATGATAGTTTGAAGAGTAACTTAGTTTAAAGAGTCAGTCAGGGTTTCATCTGCCTCCTGATAAATTGTTCAAAGTTCTTACTTCCAGTAGTGTGTTTTCTCCAGCCTTAGTTCCTTCAGTGATTGTTTCAATCTGATAATATAAAGCAATAACACTTTATTCCTTTCTGTTGACGTTTAGTTTTACAATTTAAAGTTTCTTATAAAAGTCTACAAGAAGACTTGCTTTTTTTCCGAATGATCCAAATTTAGAGTTTGAATAGGGCCTTTGAAATGTATGAACCTGTCTGGATATTAGATTCAGTAGAAGAGGTATGTTAAGATCTCCCTTTGTTTCCCGAGACAGGAACCATGGAGATGGTACCTCAGAAGTTGTTCTCAGCCCCACATTTTATTCTTTCAGGAAATGGAATCAAGATCTTTTTTCCACCACTCGTCTTCATCCGGACTTTAACTGTTCTGATCCAATTTGAATTCTGCGCGTTATTATTTTAGTTTTAGCTACCATAAATGCTTTCTGGGCTAGCACCCTGTGTAGCAAAGCCACAACAAGGTCAACATAATGATACACCTACAGTGATGCCATAATGCAAATACTATCCTTATTTGTATCTCAGTGTCAAATGCAGCAGTTACAATATTTTCATAAGGTTCTACATTTAGGCAAGAAAAACAAAATGCACAGGTACAGTATAGGTGGTACATTGCTCAGTAGTAGTAACTGGGAAAGGGATCTTGGAGTCCTAGTAGACAACCATTTAAATATGAGCCAGCAGTGTGCAGCAGCTGCCAAAAAAGCCAACACAGTTCTAGGCTACATAAACAGAGGGATAGAATCTAGATCACGTAAAGTGTTAATACCACTTTATAATGCCTTGGTAAGGCCACACTTGGAATACTGCATACAGTTTTGGTCACCACAAGGTAAAAAGATGTGGAGACGCTAGAAAGAGTGCAGAGAAGAGCAACAAAGATGATTAAGGGACTGGAGACTAAAACATATGAAGAACGGTTGCAGGAACTGGGTATGTCTAGTTTAATGAAAAGAAGGACCAGGGGAGACATGATAGCAGTGTTCCGATATCTCAGAGGGTGCCACAAAGAAGAGGGAGTCAAACTATTCTCCAAGGCACCTGGGGGAAGGACAAGAAGCAATGGGTGGAAATTAATCAAGGAGAGAAGCAACTTAGAACTAAGGAGAAATTTCCTGACAGTTAGAACAATTAACCTCTGGAACAGCTTGCCTCCAGAAGTTGTGAATGCCCCAATCCTGGAAGTCTTTAAGAAGATGTTAGATAGCCATTTGTCTGAAATTGTATAAGGTTCCTGCCCATGCAGGGGGTTGGACTAGAAGACCTACAAGATCCCTTCCAACTCTGCTATTGTATTATTCTATTATCATGAAGTTATGAAATTCTGTCATTCTTCATACACTGGGTTGAAAGACCACACCTAAATAAAACAAATAATGTATCAGTTACATTTATTTCAGTGGCTCTACTCATGGCCAGCTTACAATCTAGACCTTTGTTTGCATCTCACTAATATTACTAACTTCTGATCTGAGCCATGGTTCTACTCCAGGGCAGGGGTGGGTTCCGGCAGAGACTACTGCTGGTTCGCTCAGGGACGCACTATTCATGCATGCACAGTACAACTAAAATTGCTCTGCGTATGCGCAGAAGCAAAAAACAAGATGGTGCTGCCTACGGCACCGCTGGGAGAACTGGTTCAGGGGCTTGGCAGGCCTGGGTTGCTGCCTGGAACCGCCAGTGACTCAGGCCGCCAAGCTACTACTGGTTCAGCTGAACCAGTCTAAACCGGTAGAAATCCACCACTGCTCCAGTGGTGTCAAACTCAGTTTCATTAGGGTTGTGTTTGACATCCAGGGATCGGCATGTGTGTGGCCAGAGTGGGCATGGTCAGCTTGACATCACTCGTGCTGAGGGCACCTATGGTGGCCTGAGAACTCTGCCGGTGAAAACAGACTCCCGAGCTCTGTTTTCAGCTGGGATGGCCTCCTGCAACCCTCTGCCAGTGAAAATGGAGCTCTGTTTTAGCTGGCAGAGGCACTGCAGGCCAGTCTTTCACTGTTTCCAGGGCAGCGCCAGATGTCTGATCTAAGCACCCTGTGTGCTGCATTCAGCCTGCCGACCTTGAGTTTGACACCCCGTTCTACTGTGCCAAAAGAATTTGATGATACACTTGTCAAGTTTACTCCTGAATAAATAAAAAATAGATTTGAGGGTAGTTATTGTTTCTCTTCTCAATCCCACATTCTGAGTCTAAAATGCTAAGTCAAAAAGCTAGTGTGAAAAGAACAAGAGCGTAGCCCCCTATACTGACTTTTAGATAGTTTTTAAATTTGGGGATTTTAATCTGGTTTTAGCACAGGTTCTATTGAATTAGTTTTTTAAATTTTATATGATGTTTTGTATGTATTTTAATTTTCCTGTGCGCCGCCTTGGGTCCGTTTGGAGAAGGGCGGGGTATAAATTGAATAAATATAAATATAATATAAGATTAGTAGTTGTTAGGTAGAAAGTTATAAGAAAATTAAGGTATGTGTGAATCTGCTAGAATTAGGGCTACTGGATCTAGGCTGAGAGCCAAGTGTAGTGGTTAAGGCCCCAGGCTAGGAACAGGAAGACTGTGAGTTCTAGCCCCACCTTAGGCATGAACCTCGCTGAGTGACTTTGGGATATTCACTTTGCGCTGTTTGTTTATCTGCTGCCCATGTTACTCTGAAAAGTGACTTTGCAATGGCAAACCACTTCTGAAATTTTGCTAAGAAAACTGGAGATGTGTGTATGAGTGGTCACAAAAGAGTCAACACTGACTTGAAAGCACAAATACAAATATTTGTGCAGGAACCCGAAGGATTACTAACTAACAAAGTCAACATTTTCTGTTTCCCTTTGATGCTTATGGATCTAGTACCTATCCTCAAAATAGAAGCTGGATGATGAAGCTACCCTAATCTATGCCAGAAAAATATATTCTTCAAATATGTTCTTCAACTCCCACAGTTCTGAACCTCTACCCTGTGAGGATGCCCTTCATAGACAAGGTTGGGCTACACATTCAACCTACTGGTCAACAAGATGACCTTAGCAGAATTACCTGTTGCTCTGTGGTCAAAAATCCAAGTAAACATTTCACCCCACCTTCTATTTTTAGGAATCGTTCCTCAAGACACTGATTTGCCTTTCCTTTGGCCAGTATGAAATGTCTGATTTTCTGCAATTATTCTGCAAGGTAGGTTTGCTGATGTCTCATATGACAAACACCTATGTTCATCCCTTTGTGAATCTGCTGAGTAAGTTGCACTTGTATTATTTCTGCAGGGAGTGCTGATGTTTTCTCAGAACAGCTGTTTTAAAGGAATACTCAGGAAGACCATCTTTTATGTCAACTCTTTATTAAAAATCGGATTCAAATCCACACACTTCTTGCAAGATAGCAACGTTTGTCTGGGACCACAGCTATTAGAAAACAAATGGTATCACAGATACTATAAAGCTGGACCTGTAGGCTTAGATTTAACTCATACATGGCAAAACTAAGTCTAAGCCTACAAGTGCACCTTATCCTTTCAATGCTGGTAGTTCTATATACAGTGGTACCTCGGTTCACGAACTTAATTCGTGAACTGACTCTGTTCGCGATCCGAATTGGTCGTGAAGCGAGGCACAATTTCCCATAGGGTTCAATGTAAATCCGGTTAATCCGTTCTGACCTTGTTTTTTGGTCGTGATTCTTGAACTGACTCTGTTCGCGAACCGAATTGGTCGTGAACAGAGGCACAGTTTCCCATAGGGTTTAATGTAAATCCGGTTAATCCGTTCTGACCTTGTTTTTAAAATGTCCGCGGCTCCAGTTCGTGAAGCGAAACGGGGTTCGTGAATCCGAGCATTTTTACGAACTTTTCTGTTCGTGAAGCGAGGGCGGAGTTCGTGAAGCGAGGCGGAGTTCGTGAAGCGAGGCGGAGTTCGTGAAGCGGAGCATATTTTACGAACTTTTCCGTTCGTGAACCGAAACGATGTTCGTGAACCGGAGCACATTTTTGGGAAAATTTCTGGTCGTAAACCGAATTGGTCGTGAACAGAGGCGTTCGTGAACCGAGGTACCACTGTATTTCATACTGGTCAATGACCATAATAAAGATCGTTTGACACATTCCAACCTTGGATATTTCTTTGAGTCTGTTAATTTGGATTTTTTAATCACTCCTCTGTTTGTGTGTGTGTTTGTGTGTGTGAGAGAGAGGGAGGGAGGGAGGGACTCAAAGTCACCCAGTCGGATTTTATGACTAAGGCAGCCTGGTGCCTTGGCCACTGGACCAAACTAGTTATGCATTTTTTCCCATCCACATCTTATGTAGTTATGTGTGACATGGAAAGCACCACTTCCATTCCACTCAAGCCCTTGGTGTTTAGTCTGTATTTAATTCTTGCAATCTTTAAACTATATTCAAAATTGTTTTTATATTTATATTTGTACTAGCCATTCCTGGCCACTCGTTGCTGGGGCCCAGCCTGGTTAAATGGCCAACCAATCTGGGTAGAATAGAATAGAATAGAATAGAATATTTATTTCTATAACCGCGTCCTCTCCCCGAGGGGACTCGGAGCGGTGCACAGGGAGAAATTAAAACAACATAAAATATATACATACATAAATACAATAAAAACAAATTAAATCTAACTATCCCTGCACTAAAATTCCCATTTTAAAATTAACATTTCCTAACCCCTGAGGTAGAGACTAACCTAGGCCGGCCAAGCAGAAAAAGTGAGTTTTTAATTTCTGACGGAAGGAGCGGAGGTCCGTAGTTGTTCTAATGTCGGGGGGAAGGTCGTTCCAGAGGGCTGGGCCCGCCACAGAGAAGGCCCTTCCCCTGGGCGTCGCCCGCTGACAAAGTCTAGTGGACGGCACCCGGAGAAGTCCCTCTCTGTGGGAGCGAATCGGCCGGGAGGATGTATGGGGCAGAATCCGATCCCGCAGATAGCTAGGTCCCGAGCCATGGAGCGCTTTAAAGATGAGAACTAGCACCTTGAAGCGCACCCGAAAGATGACAGGTAGCCAGTGCAGCTCACGCAAGAGCGGTGTTACATGGGTATACCTTGCGGTACCCATTATTGCTCGCGCGGCTGCATTCTGGACCAGCTGAAGTCTTCGGGTGCACCTCAAGGGGAGCCCCATGTAGAGAGAGTTACAATAGTCCAGTCGGGATGTCACGAGAGCATGAGTGACTGTGCGAAGGGCGTCCCGATCCAATAGGGGGCGCAACTGGTGAACCAGGCGGACCTGGTAAAACGCCCTCCTGGCCACGGCTGTCACTTGGTCTTCCATGGACAGCCGGGCATTCAGGAGGACACCCAAGTTGCGCGCTCCATCCACTGGGGCAAGATGTTCGCCCCCAATGGCCAGCGATGGAATCAGCTGGTTGAATCGGGCAGCCGGAAACCACAGCCACTCCGTCTTGGTCGGGTTGAGCTTGAGTCCGTTTCTTCCCATCCAGATCCGTACGGCTTCCAGGCACTGGCACATCAGGGTGTAGACCTGCACACACAAACACGTACACATAACCACCGTATAACCCCCAACCTACCTACCTACTCCCTTTCTCCCTCTCTATCCATCTACCTACCTACCTACTGTATTTCTCCCTCTCTGTATCCCTCTACCTACCTACCTACCTACCGCATTTCTCCCTCCCTCTGTATCCCTATAGCTGCCTACCTACCAACCTACTGTATTTCTCCTTGAATCTTATGGACAGAGTATTTTATGTCATAAAGGATGACATAATACCCGTGGCCCACTACTTTCTCTGTATCCATCTACCTACCTTTTAAACAATTTTTTACATTTCCGTTGCATGTACCTGGCACAGGTGTGGCATCTACACAATCTATACATATCATTGGTGCCATATTTGTAAGGAACATTGTGTGAAAATTTGGAAGCGATCGGTGCAGTACTTTCGGAGATTAGCAGTTTTGAACAAACTCTTGTTACATTTTATTTATATAGATTAGGTGGATCATAGTGGTTCAGGATGAAGCTATGTGATCAGGCTTGATACTTAACGCTTGAAATTTAATGTAGAATGTGTAACTCCTTAGCATCAGAGCGTGTAAATATAAGGCAACTGGCAGTTGGAACAGAGTTCTTTTCAGGTGGGGAGGGAGAATAGAATGTCTAAACTCCCAGCCGTCAGGCTGGATGAGTCACGTGCTGGCCATGCCTGTGCTTGGTCTAGCGAAGGGACAGAATCAGTGTGTTAATATAAGGCAACTGGCAGTTGGAACAGAGTTCCTTTCAGATGGGGAAGGGGAGTAGAACATCTAACTCCTTAGCATCAGGGCATGTTAATGTAATACTGTATAAGACATACTAATGATCTGATGGTCATTTTGAAAAATCCTTTCTTGGCCAAGAGGAACATATGTGCCAAATTTCAAGTTTGTAGGCTTTATGGTTCTGGAGATTTCGTGATGAGTGAGTGGTATTTGCCTTTTATATGTATAAAAGATTGCATTGTAAGCCGCCCAGAGTCACTTTGGATAGCCAGATGGGCCTCGTGTAAATTTAACTAACTAATTAGTTTTATTAATAACAATAAATACAGTTTCTTATATCATCATCATCATCATCATCATCATCATCATCATCATCATCATCATCATCATCATCTTAGCCATTGTTTATCCACTACTAATGAAGGTTTCTTCTTACATGTAGATCTTATTATTTCAAAATTTTAGAATGACAGAATAGAATATAAAGATGCAATATTACTCGATAGATTCAGGATGATGTAATGAATTGTTATAACATAAGTGAATGTATTTAAAATTTAGAACATCTCATATAAAATTAAGGAATGATAGTTACATAATGATAATAATGTAATAATGTATTAGATTGCTAATATGTGATTTTATATAAATTGTAAGTGAGGACTAATGGAAAGGATGCACAAAAATCTTGTAACTGATCGACACACTGTATGGAACTGAAGATGGTTTTATTTTTTATGTTTTGTTTGTGTATGTCTGTCTAAAAATAAACAAAAACTTTTTTATAATTTTTTTTTTAGAATTCTATGTTAATAAAACCTATATATTCCTCTGAATCTTAAATTCTTATTTTTCAAATGGATGTAATTCTATACATTTTATACCAGTTTGTCTGACAAATACAGCAGAGAGCCATGTATTTCTAGTCCTTTGACAAGACCTGGAGGCCTTGTGTGAAGTAATCAGGGATGGCTTGAAAAATTACTCCATGTGTGTTGCGTTGGTATATTTATGGGATCAATAAAAATGATTCTCACTTAAAAAAATAATGGTTAAAAAAGCCAGTTCTTTCTCACTGTCTTGACTTTTTTTTCAAGAGAACCGCCTGAGACGCGTGGGTGTCTGTCATATCAGCCGAGAAAGAAATATGAGAGAACAAAGCGGTGATTATTTCTTTTGAACACTTTGAAGCTTCTCAAGCAGCAAAACCCTAAGATCCCTTTTGTGTATGTGCATTTGTGTCAGCCTATTTATCTGCAGTTTGTTTTACAGAAATGAACTATCACACCATAGTTTCTTCCACGTTTCTGACATGCATTTTTTTTTTACGCTCAAACAGATCCAGTTCCATTTTATCATTAGCGCAGTAAATGATGAGCACTGATCTTTTAGACTTGGAAGCTTACTCCTTGGAATAAATTCTACACATTAGAGAAATTAATAGAATTTGAAGCAAGCCTGCTGCATTCATATGTTCTCATTTTTTATTGTCCCCCTATTTGACAGTGGGTAATGATTCACAATAAGCTAAGTACTAATGTGCCTGACAAAGGCAGATTAATTTGATAATGCTATTGACTTGCGTTCAGATACATATTGTTGTATCAGATCAGACAGTCATGGGCAGAATCAATACTGTATTTTTATTTTTATTTTGCTGAGTAGGACTTGGTGTATGAAGCATGCATTCTCTAACTCAGGGGTCTCCAACCTTTGCAACTTTAAGTCTGAAGGACTTCAGCTCCCATCTCACCACAGTGTACCTGGGAAGAAGCAATGCTCAATTAAACTTGCAGTCAAAGTGCCACTTATGAAAATTGGGTCATAAGTAGTTTTGGGTTGTCGATTGTAACTTCAAATGGTCATGACATGAATGGTCATCAGTGAAGGATTATCTGTAAGCACAAAATGAACATTTGAAGTTGTCCATCAAATTCATAGGCAAGGTAAGAGGATAAATTATCTAATGATTTCTTAAAGGAAGAATTCGCTCCTACTCATGAGAGCAGGAGAGTTACTGAAAAGGTCGATTAGTGGGACTTCCTACCTGATGCTGCTGTGGCCTAGAGGTGGAGCTCTCGCCTCCCAATCAGGAGGTTGTGAGTTCAATCCTAGGCGGAGGCAGATATAGGGTCTCCTGCTTGGGCAGGGGGTTGGACTAGATCGGGGTCCCCAACCCCCGGGCTGCGGACCGGTGCCGGTCCGTGGCTTGATAGGAACCAGGCCGCAGGGCTGGAGAGGAAGAGGAGGGAGCAGCCCACTGGGCAGACCGGGCGCCGGATGCGGGAGAGTGCAGGTGCGGCCGTTCGCACTGTTGGAGGCCCTAGAGGGCCGAGTGAGCTGACTCCCCCCCACGTGCGCATGCGCTACCTGTTCCGCCTCCTCCCCGCTCCTCCTCTATGCCAGCCGGTCCGCAGAATTTTCTTTAAAATGAAACCGGTCCCTGGTGCAAAAAAGGTTGGGGATCCCTGGACTAGATGACCTGCAAGGTCCCTTCCAACTCTGTAAATCTGTAAATCTGATGTCTTCTTTATTTATCCAATGGGAGGGATCACAGACCTGTGCAATCTGAATTCAGAATAACAGAGTTGGAAGGGACCATGGAGGTCTTCTAATCCAACCCCTTGCCCAAGTAGGAGACCCTATACCCGTGATGGTGAACACGGGCCACAGGTGGCACATGGAGCCCTCTTTGAAAGCATGTGAGTCATCACCTCAACTCCTCTCTATACCATGTATGCACACGTGCTTCCTGCTTGCCAGCTGATTTTTGGGTCTCTGCCACACATGTGTGGGGAGCATATGCAGGAGATGTGCATACATGTGTGTGTGTGCATCATGAGCGCATGTGTGGGGGTGGGGGGGAGTGCGGGGGGTATGGTGCTGGGGCAGGGCACATAGGAGGGTGTCATGCACGCATTGCATTATGAGTGTGGCCACATGCGCTTTTGGCAGACAATGACAAAAAGGTTAGCTATCACTGCCCTATCCAGGGGTCTGCAAAGTCGGCTCTTTTAAGACTGGTGGACTTCAACTCCTAGCTGGCTGGGGAATTCTGGGAGTTGAAGTCCACCAGTCTTAAAAGAGCCGACTTTGCAGACCCCTGCCCTATACCATTCCAGACAAATGGAATGTCCAATATCTGAAAGGACTTATTAAAAAAGTGCAGATGAGGAGAAAAATTAAATAAATATATCGAAAAGGAATTATAAATACCATCAACATGAAATGGAGCTCGCCCAGAAGTTGAAATATACCAAGTATATGAGATGAAGAGTGGGACATAGAGGAGAGAGGTAAGAGAAGAAGAGAGGGATAGGAGAGAGGGCAGGGAGGGGAAGAGGAGGAGAGAAAGGAGGAGTGGAAAGGGGAGAGAGGAGAAGAAGAGAGGAAGGGGAAGTAGAGAAGGGAAGGATGACGGAGGGAAAAAAGGAGGTAGGGAGGGGAAGGAGAGGGAGTAGGAAGTGATGGATAAGGTACAAATATGGTGTATGGAGAGCAGAAGAGCCAATAATTGGTTTGGGGGAGTTGTTGGTAAGATGAATTGATGTAAACATTTAATAATACAATATGATATTGGTTATATATTAGTATACATGTGATTAAACGTTATGAAAATTAAAAATTAAAAAAAAACTTTAATGGAAAAAAAAAGTGAAGATGGTAGTCAAAACCCCACAATTATAGTTCTATTCCTTTTGTGTGTAAGTCAATGTTATATGCACACAAAAAGATTAGGAGTTCCAATTGCAGAGTTCTGGCTGCCATGTTGACTTTTTTGACCCTTAGAGCAAGGGTCCCCAACCTTTGCAACTTTAAGTCTGAAGGACTTCAGCTCCCAGAATTCTGAAGGAATTCAGCTCCCAGCTTTAAGTCTGAAGGAATTCAGCTCCCAGCAAAGCTGACTGGAGAAGTCTGGGAGCTGAAGTCCTTCAGACTTAAAGTTGCAAAGGTTGGGGACCCCTGCCTTAGAGAACTCACTGTAGAGTGACCGACAGAAACATCACAGAAACATCTGGACCTCATCTGAATTAAATAATTATAAGAATAGCATTGTTCACCATGATAATCTTCCTCAAATCTGCTGCATTAAATTGAATGAGAATGGTTGGGGGAAAATGCAGGAGAATTTCTCAGTGAGGTTTTATGACCGAAGCTATACTAAACACAGTAAGTATACCTTTTACGGATTGGCGGATCTCCAAAAGAACTCTGGGCAGCTTGCATTTTAAAAAGATAGAAAACAATTAGGTTAAAAAAAAGAAGAAGAAGAAAGATAATGTACATCCAGGCAAACCACACTCCATACATCATGAAATACAGCCAACAAAGGACCCACAAGGATCCTACCCCCAAAGCCTGGGAAAATGGCCAAGTTTTTAAAGACGTTCAGGACATCAAAGCCACAATTGTGAAAGGGGAGGGAAATCATGTAACTAATAAATTTGAACATGCCAAGGAAGAAACGGGCTATTTTCTCTTGATGCCAGCCCAAAATACAATGCAGCTGATAGCACGCTAGTACGGTATCATCATATTGGTGAATCCCAATTAGTAGCTTTCTTATAGTGGAACATGTAAGGAATTAAGTGGCCCGTAGGATCCCAGTCTTGGAATTCTTATTTTCCTCTAATATTTTGCCATTTCTTCATTTTGAAGACATATTTCTAAAAACCAATAACCCAACTTTTACCTGCTAGGGCTCTTCAGTGGGAAAAAAGGGCTTAATGGAAGAAAGAAAAGCTTGTTGCATTTTGCTTATGGGACTGTCTTCTTGGTTGATGAATAGCCACATTGCAGAAAATAGGAGTTTAACATCCCTGCCCTTGAAAACTTAGATCATACAACGTTACTTAGTATTTCCTACACATCTTGAGTTATGCACTCTGCCAATTTAGCTAAATCATGGTCTCCTTTGCTGTCAAAATCCATTTGCATTTGTTTAATCAATACACAATATTAGCATTAGCCGCATCTAGTGCGGAAGCGAAACACTGAAGGTGGATTCCTGTACAATGGCTGGAAATGTGACCCAAATAATCCCCATAATGGCATATTTACAAGCACTTCTGTCATATGCTCAATATCATTTGGACTTGATCTACTTTTGCAAATATATATCAAGGGGTTGTTTTACGAAAGGTTGATGATCCAGTTTATACAATCAGCAAAAGAAAAATAATTCCTGGACTCTACTATTTACATGTATGGATATTGCACTTCTAACAAAGCAAAAACTAGGGAAGAAGACTAGCTTAACATTTTTCCTGACATCATCTGGATAGGGGCAATACAAGCCATGATAGCCTCATGGTATAATCAGGCAAATCAATTAAGTTACATAATTTCTGTTATTTGCAAACTGTTTTATGACTTTTGAGCTACTACCTCTTCCCCTTGTCTTCCCTCTCATAGATGACTATGTATAGGGCAGGAGTCCCAAATCCCTGTCCCAAGAACATGGGATGGGATAAGATAGGAGAGAGGAGAGGAGAGGGGAGGGGGGGGGAGAAGAGAAGAGAAGCTAAGTTGGTATTGATAGGGGTGTTCATATAACAGTACCTATAATTTTGAGGTCCAAATACTGGAAGGTGTATTCCTAGCACATTTTCAAGAAATGCTTATTTTAAAACCAATTCAATGCTGGCAACATAGAATAGAATAGAATAGAATAGAATAGAATAGAATAGAATAACAAGAGTTGAAGGAGACCTTAGAGATCTTCCAGTCCAACCCCCTGCTTAGGCAAGAAACCCTACACCACTTCAGACAAATGGTTATCCAACATCTTCTTGAAAACCTCCAGTGTTGGAGCATTGACAACTTCTGGAGGCAAGTTCTCCCACTGATTAACTGTTCTCACTGTCAGAAAATTTCTCCTTAGTTCTACGTTGCTTCTCTCCTTGATTAGTTTCCATCCTTTGCTTCTTCTCCTGCTCTCGGGTGCTTTGGAGAATAGCTTGACTCCCTCTTCATTGTGGCATCTCCAGAGATATTGGAGCACTGCTATCATGTCACCACTAGTCCTTCTTTTCATCAAACTAGACTAGAAGGCCCTTACCCTGGGCGTCGCCCGCTGGCATAGCCTAGTGGACGGCACCCGAAGAAGTCCCTGTCTGTGGGAGCGAATCGGCCACAGGGATGTATGAGGCAGGATCCGATCCCGCAGATAACTAGGTCCCGTGCCATGGAGCGCTTTAAAGATGGTAACTAACACCTTGAAGCGCACCCGAAAGACGACAGGCAGCCAATGCAGCTCGCGCAAGAGCGGTGTTATATGGGTAAACCTCGAGGTTCCCATTATTGCTCACGCGGCTGCATTCTGGACAAGCTGAAGTCTTCGGGTGCACCTCAAGGGGAGCCCCATGTAGAGAGAATTGCAGTAGTCCAGTCGGGATGTCAGGAGTGCATGAGTGACTGTGCAAAGGGCATCCCGATCCAATAGGGGACGCAACTGGCGTACCAAGCGAACCTGGTAAAACGCCCTCCTGGCCTAACATAGTAAGGTAAAATCAAGCAGAATTAATCAATGATTTACCACAAAGAGGAAACCAAGCCAGAATCAATGTAGAAATCAAACCACTCTGGTAAATAGGTCCACAGAACTTAGTAGCCGATCAATAAAACATTGAAATCTTTCCCCAACATCTTTTGCTCTTCAAACCTTCTGTCAATTTTGTTTTAAATCTGCCTAAGATTTCGTGCAAACAAAGTTCTTCCCTTCACTTCTGGCTGTTGTTGTTGTTAGTTGAGAAGTCATATCTGACCCATCACGACCCCATAGACGATGTTCCTCCAGACCTTCCTGTCCTCTACCATCCTCTGGTGTCGATTTAAGCTCATGCTGACTGCTTCAGTGACTCCATCCAGCCACCTCATTCTCCGTCTTCCCCTTCTTCTTTTGCTCTCAATCTTTCCCAGAATTAGGCTCTTCTCCAGTGAGTATAATATTGGGTCAAAATATACCAGAAAGTAATTGGTAAAATTATTTTTTTCTAAGTAAGTTTTTTCGTACTCGGTAGAAGACCCATCATTGTTACTAATTTTATTTTAGTAAATAAGGACTTTTCTGCTTCAAACGTTTCTTTTAACATATTTATTATCTTCTATTTTTACGGTTAAAGGCTTCAGATTTATTCAGTTCTTCTCACATTTTCAGTTCAGTTCTTCACATTTTTTTTATTTCCTGAGTATTTCTTTCCTCCTTGTGTTATTTAGAAGGCAGAGAAAAAAAAATACTCTAGCTCCTTAATAATTTTATCCAGTAGAAGATTCCTTATTCCTAAAATATTATTAATCTGTGACATTCCTTTACTTATTTCCTATTTTTCAGAACAGAAGCTTTATTCTGTAGTTTTTTCCCCAAAGTGAACATAATTGTGATCTTCACATTTTGCTTCTACTGTTGAAATTTCCTAAAGAAAATCTTCATTTTATTGTGGCTAATCTATGAACACATTCAAATTTATAACAATGTGAAGGAATAGAAAACTCTGTTTAGCTATTTAGTCCATGAGCTAATTCACTTTTTAATCCAAAAATTATCAGATGAGGAAAGGGAAAAGAATAGTTCCATCACCTGAGGAGATGGCACTAGCCTGCCCCACTCATGCCTGTGGAAGACACTTGTTACTGACCCTCCCTGTTAAGGAATTTCAGCAGGCAGATTCAATAAAATCCTTTTCTGCTGTGACCCCATCCCTGTGGAGCACACTATCATCTATATATAAAAAATGGCTCTCTCTGTGTGTGTGTGTGTTCCAAGATAACTCTGGAATGCCTCGAGCAATTTCAACCAAACCTGGTATACAGATGACTTGCTCTCTGGAAACAAATACTTGAGGGGGGGAGACTCCCCTAACACCCCTCAGTGTGTGTCCGTCCGTGTGTGTTTCAGCATAACTCCAGAATGCCTGGGCCACTGAAGTGAAAAGGACTGAATTATATCTACAGTATCAAGTCACAGTACTTTTGATAGTGTGCATTTTGGATTCAAGTTCTGTTAAGATACAGCATGTTGTGCCTTAAAATGGCTTCTACTCTACAGCACAATGGAGTTGCTATGTTAACAGTATCACAGTACTCCACAAGGGAGTTCCCTCTAATACAGGATTAGGATAAATATATACCTGGGCCACCCTGGGTTATCAGCTAGTTGGACATAAAAATTGCTCCCATCCTTTTGGCCTTCCAGAAGGTATTAAAACTTGGCTTTGCTGCTTTTCCTGGGGCCCTGAAAGGTTGCTGGGTGGGGCCTCATTTCTGAAGGTGTTTTATAAAGTAAGAAGCCCTCACCCCTATGACATCTGTCTCCTAGTCTCAGTTTTTGTATAATTTTAATATTTTAATTTGCATAGTTTCAATATTTAATTATTTTTCTTTTGTCATTTTATAATCTGTAAAATGCCTGGAGTCTCCTATAGGGAATATGGGTGGCATAAAAATATAATAAAATCAGTCAATCATACTGTAATTTCTTCATTCCAGATGGCGGATTTTTGTCCCACTCCCATATCTAAGGACAGTAAAGGAAAGATGGGTCATGATTTTAAACCCTCCAACTGGGCTTCATCAGATGTTAAGGTAAAAGTTCCCCTCATGCATATGTGCTACTCGTTCCCGACTCTAGGGGCGGTGCTCATCTCTGTTTCTAAGCCGATGAGCCAGCACTGTCCAAAGACATCTCCGTGGTCATGTGGCCGACTAAATGCCAAAGGCGCACAGAACGCTGTTACCTTCCCACCAAAGGTGGTTCCTATTTTTTCTACTTGCATTTTCAAACTACTAGGTTGGCAGAAGCTGGGACAAGTAACGGGAGCTCACTCTGTTATGCAGTACTAGGGATTTGAACTGCTGAATTGCTGACCTTTCTGATCGACAAGCTCAGCATCTTAGCCACCGAGCCACCACGTCCCTTTAGAGGTTACTTTCCTTCCAATAGGCATGAGCAAAGCAGCTAAATATAGAACATCTGATGCCCTTTCCTTTAGAACAGGATGGTCAAACTCATGGTCTGCGGGCCAGATGCCTCACACGCTGGCCATGGCCACACCTGGTTTAACGAAGCGGGAAAAAGTCCCGATATGTCATGTGATGCTGCCGTGATGACATGAGTTTGACACCCTCCCTTTAGAAGATCCAAATATACACTAAATGAAATGTATTATTGTGCATCCTAAAGATGCACTTTAAATAAATGAATTATGCCTTGATTAATGAATTATGCAATGAATGCATTTTCAAAGATTCTTCAAATTATAAATTGTACCTTATTAAAGCTAACTATGATTAGTTCTTTTAAAGAAACCGCACCTCATCAGTGTTTATGAAATTTACATAAAAGAATGATTCTTCTGATAAGAATCAGGACTGCAACTTAAATTATTCTATGCCATCCAATGCTACCTTCACTTAAACTTAGGCAAAACATTTAGCTTTTCACTATATCCTTTGATTGGATTTACTTGTATCCTGCTATCCAATAATGACATCTTAGTTTATTACATGCAGCTACAATATGTAGCTATCTGCGGGATCGGATCCTGCCTCATACATCCTCACGGCCGATTCGCTCCCACAGAGAGGGGCTTCTCCGGGTGCCGTCCACTAGACTTTGTCAGCAGGCGACGCCCAGGGGAAGGGCGCTCTCTGTGGCGGGTCCAGCCCTCTCGAACGACCTTCCCCCCAACATTAGAACAACTACGGACCTCCGCTCCTTCTGCCTGAAACTAAAGACACATCTTTTCCGCCTGGCCGGCCTTGGATAGTCTCTCTGCTATAGGGTTTTATTTATTATTGGGTATTTTAGTTATAATTGGGATTTTAGCACAGGAATTGATTTAATTCGTTTTTATGTAATGCTGTATATTTATTGTTTTATTTTCCCTGTGCACCGCCCCGAGTCCCTGTGGGGAGAGGGAGCGGTTTTACAAATTAAATTAAAAAATAAATAAAATAAACATATCTTTCTATAATATTATTTAATGTTGCATTAATTCATAGGTCCAAGAAAGTAACCTTTTCCAGAAAGTCAAGGGGGAGACTTCCAAAAGCTCTCCTCCCAGGTACAGCACTGATTTTTGTTCATTGTTTTTTAAAGCCAAGATTGATGTTTCTTTGCCTATAATGTTGCACAAGCATACCTTTTCTCACAATCACATGAGAGTTGCTATAAACTTTGGAAAATTAAAAACTTGCAGCAAGTGCTACATCCTTGAGCAGGTGCAGAAGTATTTTACGAGAAAAGTCTTGCACTTTTCTCTACACATTAGAGCTCCTATTCTACTAGGCTCAACATTCTCAGTTTGGATAATTTAGAACTCTTGTGGTCAGACCTGTTCTGACCTAGGCTTCCCAAGGGCATAAAGCAAACTCCTTGTCCTGACAAAAACCCCTTTCATTAATTTACTGTGAATTCTGCTCATTCACATCCAGCACTGTCTTTCAAGGGAGGATTTACAGTCACAAACCTTATCTGGCTTGGAGAGTCTCGGAGAGTCTCGAACCAATTAAGCGAACTAATTGTCTCCTGCAAACTCCACTCGTCTTTTGCTGCTGTTTTATTCCCTCTGGGAGGGGTCATTCATCATCCACCTGTGGCCTTACTCCCAAGTCGACCCTTGTTCTTTAGCTGTTCCCTTCGTCTGACAACTCTGTGCATGCACACATTGGGAACAGGCTCCAACTGTTCATCTGCCTCACTGATGTCTGACTCTGAAGGCAGCTGATAACTGGCATATGGCTCTGACCCCATCTCTCCCTCTGACACAGAGCTCTTATCAGAGCCTTCTCCAGACTCCAAGATTGGCCCAAGTTCTTCCCCAACCTCCTCACTGTCCAAATCTGCTGCCAGCTCTGCTGGCTGCCGGCTGGCCACAACAAGACCTACCATATTTTTCGGAGTATAAGACGCAACTTTTTTCCTCTAAAAAGAGGCTGAAAATCTGGGTGCATCTTAATACACTGAATGTAGCCCCACCAAACCCACCAGCCCCAACCCTTTGGCCTCTGTCTCCCAGCAATTTATCTCTTTGCAGCAAACGGGGTCTTGCGGAAGCTGCAATAGGCTATAATAATCCCTTCAGCCTTAAACAGCTGATGATAAGGAGAAAGTGAAAGTGAAACTTGCTATTTGCTCCATCTGGCAAGTTACTGGGAGGTAGAGGCAGATATTTTTTTTCTTGTGCTAATCAGGCTGTTTGCTGCAAGGAGGTAAGTCAGTAACTATAAATGCCTATAGAATGTTCAAATTATTAGACTTATTTTTTAAAGACTGCTTTATTATTATTCTAGACAATTTAACAAAATGAAGAAGCTTTTTAATAATAATAATAATAATAATAATAATAATAATAATAATAATTTAATTTATAACCCGCTCTCTCTCCCAGAAGGGACTCGAGGCGGGGCACAGGGAATTTAAAATACATATAGAATACAGACAATATACAATAATAAAAAGAAATTAAACTAACCCTGTGCTAAAATCCCATATTAAGACTAAAATCCCCAATCTAAAAAGAGACTACCCTAGGCCGGCCAAGCGAAACAGATGTGTCTTTAATTTTAGGCGGAAGGAGCGGAGGTCCGTGGTTGTCCTGATATCGGGGGGAAGGTCGTTCCAGAGGGCTGGGCCCGCCACAGAGAAGGCCCTTCCCCTGGGCGTCGCCCGCTGACAAAGTCTAGTGGACGGCACCCGGAGAAGTCCCTCTCTGTGGGAGCGAATCGGCCGTGAGGATGTATGGGGCAGGATCCGATCCCGCAGATAGCTAGGTCCCGAGCCATGGAGCGCTTTGAAGATGATGACTAACACCTTGAAGCGCACCCGGAAGACGACAGGTAGCCAGTGCAGCTCGCGCAAGAGCGGTGTTACGTGGGTGAACCTAGAGGCTCCCATTATTGCTCGCGCGGCTGCATTCTGGACCAACTGAAGTCTCCGGGTGCACCTCAAGGGGAGCCCCATGTAGAGAGAGTTGCAATAGTCCAGTCGGGATGTCACGAGAGCATGAGTGACTGTGCGAAGGGCGTCCCGATCCAATAGGGGGCGCAACTGGCGTACCAAGCGGACCTGGTAAAACGCCCTCCTGGCCACGGCTGTCACTTGATCTTCCATGGACAGCCGGGTATCCAGGAGGACACCCAAGTTGCGCGCCCCATCCACAGGGGCAAGATGTTCGCCCCCTATGGCCAGCGATGGAGTCAGCTGGTTGAATCGGGCAGCCGGAAACCACAACCACTCGGTCTTGGTCGGGTTGAGCCTGAGTCCGTTACTTCCCATCCAGATCCGCACGGCTTCCAGGCACTGGCACATCACCGCTACGGCATTGTTGGGGTGGTTTGGGGTAGATATATACAGCTGAGTATCATCAGCGTAGAGATGATACTCTACCCCAAAACCACGGATGATCTCACCCAGCGGCTTCATGTATGTGTTGAACAGGAGAGGTGAGAGGACCGACCCCTGAGGCACCCCACATGTGAGGGGTCTCGGGGTCGACCTCTGCTCTCCTGTCAACACAAATTGCGATCGGCCAGAGAGGTAGGAGGAGAACCACCGCAAAACGGTGCCTCCCACCCCCAACCCCCCCCAGCCGATGCAATAGGATACCATGGTCGATGGTATCGAAAGCCGCCGAGAGGTCTAACAGAACCAGGATGGAGGAGCAACCCCCATCTCTGGCCCTCCAGAGATCATCCACCAACGCGACCAATGCCGTCTCGGTGCCGAAAGCCGGACTGGCGCGGGTCTAGATAATCAACTTCCTCCAGATGACGTGGAAACTGTTGTGCCACCACACTCTCGACAACCTTCGCCAAAAAGGGAAGGTTGGAGACGGGACGGTAGTTTGTTAAAAGAGCTGGGTCCAAAGAGGGCTTCTTGAGGAGGGGCCTCACCATAGCCTCTTTTAGGGAATCAGGCAAGGAGCCCTCACTCAAGGATGCGTTGATAACCTCTTGGAGCCAGCCTCGTGTCACCTCCCAGGATGCCAGTACAAGCCAGGAGGGACACGGGTCCAATAAACATGTGGTGGCTCGCAGTCGCCCACGTAACCTGTCCATATCCTCGGAAGTAATGGAGTCAAACTCCTCCCAAACAAGATCCCCCTCGTGGCAATCCACTGGACCAGCAATGGGGGCTAACTCATTCTGTATCTGAGCGATTTTCTCCTGCAGATAAGACACAAATTCCTCTGCTCTACCCTGTAAGGGTGCTTCCCGCACCCTCTGTTGAAGGAGGGAGCGGGTCACCCTAAACAGGGCGGCAGGGCGGTTATCTGCGGATGCTATGAGAGTGGCGCAATGATGGCGTTTGGCCACTCTCAGCACCACAATGTAAGTCCGTAAATGGGCTCTTACCTGTGTCCGGTCAGATTCAGAGCGGGTAGACCTCCATCTTCTCTCTAGGCATCTCTTGTGGCGTTTCATCCCCCTCAGCTCCTCGGTAAACCAAGGAGCCAGGGTGGCTCGCCGCCGCAAGAGAGGCCGCAAGGGGGCGACCCGATCCAAGGCTCCCGTGGTCGCAGTATTCCATGCGGCCACGAGGTCCTCCATCGGGGCGCGGGTCAGGGGTACAGGAAGTGGCCCAAGCGCTGTTTGGAACCCATTTGGGTCCATCAGGCGCCTGGGGCGGAACCAGATTGGTAACTCAGGTTCCACCTCCCCGCGGAGGGGAGTAGCGGTCGGAAAGTCGAGCCGGAGAAGTGAGTGGTCTGTCCATGACAAGGGTGTGATGACTATATCCCCTATACCCAGATCACTCTTCCATTGGCCTGAGACGAAGATGAGATCCGGTGTATGTCCACCCTCGTGCGTGGGGCCTTGAATTACTTGGGTCAGGTCCATGGCCGTCATGGAAGCCATGAACTCCCGAGCTACCCCGGATGATTCGCCCACCGATGGCAGATTAAAGTCCCCCATGACTAAAAGTCTGGGGGTCTCAACTGCCACCGTAGCGATCACCTCTAGGAGCTCGGGCAGGGCTGCTGCTACATAGCGGGGAGCCAGGTATACAACCAGCAAGCCCAACTGCCTCCCTAGGCCCCACTTCACGTAGAGGGACTCACAACCGGTGGTCTGTGGCACAACGGTCTCTCTCGGCTCAAGACCTTCCTTAACGATGACCGCTACCCCACCGCCCCTGCCTAGGGCCCGGGGCTGATGAAAAGCGCGGTAGCCTGGTGGGCACATTTCAACGAGGGGGAGTCCTCCCTCGTGGCCCAACCAGGTCTCCGCAATTCCAGCCAGGTCCGGCTCCCCCTCTGACACCAGGTCATTAATGAGGGGGGCTTTGTTGACAACGGACCTGGCGTTGCAAAACATCAGCCGCAGGCCCTGGCTCTGTACTCCCTGACCACCTAGCCTGCGGGGGTTGTGGCACCTGACCGTTTGTAACCAACGGCTACGTGCCTCCAACCGGGAGGATGAAACTTGTCTCCCCTCGGACCTGCCCCTCCCCACGACCCTCTGGATGGGGAAGCCCTCCACCGGAATGACTTGTGTTTCCCCCCTCTTGCCGGATCCTTCCGCTTCCCTCCGCCAACTGCTGGTCCGGCCCTTTCTTTCCTTTTTTCCCTCTGTCTCTCCCTGTCTGTGCCCACCCACCTCCCTGGTACCCCCTAAAAAACCCACCCCAGAACCCCTTAAAAACCGAGTTAAAAAACCCCCTAAAAAACCCCTCAGTTTCCTTTTCCGCCACCTCTCAAGATTAAGAAATCCGTCATCAAGGTGGGCCCTCGTTAGAGCAGAGGGCCAAACCTGCGAGAGGGGGGACTCTCGCAGGGCGCGGAGGTCAGCTGCCGAATAGATAGCAAGTTCACAATTAATTCCGGAGAGGAGAGCTGCCATAAGAAAATAGCCACAGCCCATAATCATATTTAGGTACAGTGGCATTGTTGGTAAGCCACTAGCCAGTCACTGTCGTTTTTTTAAAGTGCTTGTGTGCGTTGCAAAGCCCGATGGACCAAGGCATATCAGATGGTTACAGCAGGGAGGCAAAAGTCATGATGGTATTGATGGTATTGAGGGGAGAGGACTGGCGATGAGGAAGAAAATCAAGACAAACAGCAAAGTGTAAACAGTGACAACAATACATAGTAACACAGTCCATCAACATAAATATAGTCCAAAGCAAAATCAGGCTGAACATAAATTGATTAGTAGATTTGGATCTAAAGATAATCCATAGTTCATAAATTTGAGTTTGAAAATAGTCCATAATTTATTTATTTGAGTTTGAAAATAGTCCATAGTTTGTCCATAGTTTGTAAATTTGAGTTTGAAGATAATCCATAGTTTGTGAATTTGAGTTTGAAAATAATCCATAGTTTGTAAATTTGAATTTGCAATTAGTCCATAGTTTGTAAATTTGAGTTGAAAATAGTCCATAATTTATAAGTTTGAGTTTAGAGATAGTCCATAATTTATATTAATTGATGAGATAAAATAGTTGATAAAGTAAAATAGTTGATAAGGTAAAAGCGGCGGCAGCAAAGATTTCACACCTCACACCTGGCCGCTCCCAGATCAAACAGTCAGCATGGTGGAAGGGAACGCGAACCAGAGCCCATGCGCCAAACTAAACGCCAGCCGTTTTCCAGAAAATGAAAATAAACACAATAAACACAAAGCCAGCAAATACTAGCAAAACAAAACGAGCAGCAGTAAAACAAAATCGTATAATCCAAGACCGTCCGACACCGCCATACCAGAGACCACGGGGAACTCAGATGTAGTCAGCATAAAATCGCGGAAGTAACGCCGGCAGCCGCAGCGGCAATGCCGACTGCATAAGCCATGATGTTAGGACGTTTCCAACGCTGAGAGAAGCCCGTCGCTCACCGTCTCTCCCAAGCGGCTCCCTGGGTGCTCTGCACATCATTGGCATCCCGAGATGTTCCTACAACCTCCCATGCAGGTTGGAAGCTCCACCACTGGAGTTTATCGAGGCTGTGGATGGGCAGCGTCTCCCCCCCGGAGGAGCTAGTATTCACAGCGCCTCCATCTTGCTCAACCGGAAACTAAATGCTTGATCTGAAGAGGCCCAGTGCTACTATATCTTCTTTTAAATAGGAGATAATAACTATACTTCCAGAAAGCACATCAATTTTAACAGCATCTGTACAAGTATAGTCTGAAATGTAATACCACAAACATGTATATTGTCTGTGCTGTTTGTTGCAAAGGAGGGAAATTGCTGGGAGGGAGATATTTTTCCCTTGTTTTCCTCCCCAAAAGCTAGGTGCATTTTATACTTTGGAGCATCTTATACTCCAAAAAATACAGTATATATTTAGTATATATAGCAGACAACTTTGTTTCCCAAAAGGTAGAGAAGGGAACAAGGGGATCAGCAATATTGGACTTAATTCTCACTAACAGAGAGGAAATGATAGAAGGTGTAGAAGCTACAGGAACTTTGGGGGCAAGCGATCATGAAATACTGGAATTCAACATTATGCAAACAAAAGTAGTTGAACAAAGTCAAACTAGAGTCTTAGACTTCAAGAGAGCTAATTTCAATAAACTCAGAGAGAGCTTGGGAAGGATTCCATGGATGAGAATCCTCAAGGGGAAAACAACTCAAGAAGCTTGGGAAATTTTGAAAAATGAGATTATAAAAGCCCAGTCCAGCGCAATACCAATGAAGAAGAAAAATAACAGTTCCCAAAAGAAACCAGCATGGCTGCATAAAGAACTCTCTGACAAATTGAAAGACAAAAAGGATAAATATAAAAAGTGGAAAAAGGGGGACATAACCAGGGCAAAATATCAGCAAATAGCCCGAGCCTGTAAAGATGAAGTGAGGAAAGCTAAGGCTCACAATGAAGAAAGGCTTGCCAAAAAAGTAAAAAATAACAAAAAAAGCTTCTTCCAACATGTTAAAAATAAGAAAAAAGTTAAGGAAACAATTGGTCCACTGCTGGGAGAAAATGGCAAGAAGATGATAAGCAACAGGGAGAAAGCAGAACTATTTAACTCTTTTTTTGCATCTGTCTTTACACAAAGGGATAAAACAGTCCAATCAATCAAAAACAGCACCACAAATATCAGATTAGGAACACAAGTTGAAATAGGGAAGAAAATGGTAAGTGAGCACCTGTCTGCCCTGGACGAGTTCAAATCACCAGGACCGGATGGATTACACCCCAGGGTTCTGAAGGAACTGGCAGACGAGGTCTCAGAACCACTGAACTATATCTTTCAGAGATCCTGGAGCACCGGGGAACTGCCAGAAGACTGGAAAAGAGCAGATGTGGTTCCCATCTTCAAAAAAGGAAAAAAAAACAGATCCAGGAAACTATAGACCCATCAGCCTGACCTCAATACCAGGAAAGATTCTGGAAAAGATAATTAAACAACAAATAAGTGAACACCTAGAAGCAAACAAAGTAATAGCCAAAAGCCAACATGGGTTTGTCAAAAACAGATCATGCCAGACGAATCTAATTGCATTCTTTGACAAAGTAACAAAATCAGTGGACCAGAGGAATGCTGTTGATATAATTTACCTGGACTTCAGTAAGGCATTTGATAAAGTAGACCATAACCTACTATTAGATAAAGTAGAAAATTGTGGGTTAGACAGCAGCACCACCAAATGGATTTGCAACTGGCTGACCAACCGCACTCAACGTGTAGTCCTCAATGGAACTGCATCTACATGGAAGGAAGTATGCAGTGGAGTCCCCCAAGGCTCTGTTTTAGGCCCAGTACTCTTTAACATCTTCATCAACGATTTGGATGAGGGGATAAATGGGGAACTCATCAAATTCGCAGACGACACCAAGCTGGCAGGAATAGCCAACACTCCAGAAGATAGGCTTAAGATACAGAAGGATCTAGACAAACTTGAACATTGGGCACTGTCTAATAAAATGAAATTCAATTGTGAAAAAAGTAAGGTCCTACATATAGGCAAGAAAAACCAAATGCACAAGTACAGTATAGGTGGTACCTTGCTCAATAGTAGCAACTGTGAGAGGGATCTCGGAATCCTAGTGGACAACCATTTAAATATGAGCCAGCAGTGTGCAGCAGCTGCCAAAAAAGCCAACACAGTTCTAGGCTGCATCAACAGAGGGATAGAATCTAGATCGCGTGAAGTGTTAATGCCACTGTATAGTGCCTTGGTAAGGCCACACTTGGAATACTGCATACAGTTTTGGTCGCCACGATGTAGAAAAGACGTGGAGACTCTGGAAAGAGTGCAGAGAAGAGCAACCAAGATGATTAGAGGACTGGAGACTAAGACATATGAAGAACGGCTGCAGGAGCTGGGTATGTCTAGTTTGATGAAGAGAAGGACCAGGGGAGACATGATAGCAGTGTTCCGATATCTCAGAGGGTGCCACAAAGAAGAGGGAGTCAAACTTTTCTCCAAGGCACCTGGGGGCAGGACAAGGAGCAATGGGTGGAAACTAACCAAGGAGAGAAGCAACTTAGAACTAAGGAGAAATTTCCTAACAGTAAGAACAATTAACCTCTGGAACAGCTTGCCTCCAGCAGTTGTGAATGCCCCAACCCTGGAAGTCTTTAAAAAGATGTTAGACAGCCATTTGTCTGAAATGGTATAACGTTCCTGCCCATGCAGGGGGTTGGACTAGAAGACCTACAAGGTCCCTTCCAACTCTGCTATTGTATTGTATTGTATTGTATTGTCTGGGCAGGGCTTGAGGCCTCTTTACCGAAGCTTTCCAGTGCTGCAAACAACATCTGTAGTAGCCTTGCCTTCATGTTCAGGATTCACCTTAATCTTGGCTGATACTTGAGGGAATTCTAATCTTACTGCAGTGGATTTAATGGAACTGCTAAATTGAACTCTGGATTAGATTTCTGTTTGTGTGTGATCCTTTTTCTTGGGCTCTTGCAACACAACAGCAGATCACTTGGGTGCTATTTGTCGGAAGCAAAAGCTACTAGTCTGAAATCTCACTTGAAATAATAATACAGAACGGTTCGCCTAAAAATGCATATAAACTTGTGCTCTGCTAAACATTCCTTATGCATTTTTCTGTCCTTCCCATTTACTTTGATGGAGTTGAAATTGTTTGAGTAAAAATATATGGGAGGCATGGACTGCTGTTGCCCAATCTTATGAAGTGCCATGATTCAGGGATAATTATCCTGTTCTTTGTTGTATGATGATCCCTGTAACCAGTTTACAATAGATGCATTGGTTGATGCAGTTGATGAAGAGTTGAAGTCATGGCCTCATTGGTGCCCTTTTCATATCCATAGACTTGGAATTAGCCAAAGAATCTATGTCAGTGTTGCTCCCAGCATACCTGTCTTAACCAAATACATAAACATTGAAACTACCCCCAGAATTATGGATCTTATAAAACTCTGCCTAACCACATACTTTCAATTTGACAACAATCAAGAAGTAAAATATAAAGGTGTCCTCTGTCCAGTCTTGTCTGACTATAGGGCATGGTGCTCAGCTCCGTTTCTTACCCAGGGGAGCCAGCATTGTCTTTCCATGGCCATGTGGCCAGCATGACTATATACATGGAGGTTGATGGAGTGCTATTGCCTTCCTACCAAAGTGGTACTTGTTTATCTACTCACATTTGCATGCTTTTGAATTGACAGGGTAAGCCAGTAGAGTATACATTGAGAGGAAACCCCACTTCTTACTAGCACTGATGATATTACTTAGTTTGATTAATGATACTGCAAGAAAACAACCAAGCTCAGAGAGCACCAAGGACCCCTGATTTAAAGTGCTGCCATGCCTTCAAAGGCCGAGCTAAGGAGAAGTTTCCTGACAGTTAGAGCAGGGGTCTAGCTGGCTGGGGAATTCTGGGAGTTGAAGTCCACCAGTCTTAAAAGAGCCAACTTTGCAGACCCCTGAGTTACAGCAATTAATCAGTGGGACGTCTTGCCTCCAGAAGTTGTGGATGCTCCAACACTGGAAGTTTTAAAGAAGCGATTGGATAACCATTTGTCTGAAATGGTATAGGGTTTCCTGCCTAAGCAGGGGGCTGGACTAGAAGACCTCCAAGGTCCCTCCCAACACTGTTATTCTAAGTGCATTCTAAGTGCAGTATTCTATTTGCAGGAATGTTTTCTTTCTAAAATGGCATCTTCTGTATAACTGTAATTTAATAAATATTTTAATACATGAATAATTTGACCAACAGGTCAGAAATGACCTCAGATAACCTGCAGCTCTTCAGACTCTTCTCCAGAAAGAGAAAGAAAAAAACACCAAACTTTTTTTTTCTCCTGTAAGTGTGCCAGTGCCTGTCATATCTTGAATAATTTTCTCTTTCTGGAGAAGAGTCTGAATCCCCATGGGCAACATTTGCTTTTGAAATGCATTTGATCTCATCTAAACATTTGCGAATATCAGCTGTAAGTACTTTGGAATACAATCTCTTGCCTTATGACATCTACCGAACAGGATAGTTTGCACAAAATAATAGGTGCACTGAATTCAAGTACAAATGCAAAATGTAAAGAGCTTTTATTATTGTCCCTTTGCTCGTTGTTACAATAAATGTATCATTGTAAACAGTGGTGGGTTTCACATTTTGTTACAACTGGTTCGCAGGCACAGGTGTCACTTCCGTGCATGTGACCAGCCTTTCGTGCATGTGGTTTGCTTACACGCACATCTGCTGCACATGCGCCCAGCCAAGTGGTGGATTCTGGATCCCGTTGCAAACGGTACAGTGCAGCGGGGCCTGGTGTCTACCACATGAACATGTGCAACACCCACGCACATGTGTGTCTGTCCTTACCTCCTGCGACGCCTCCCCAATGCTCCAGCTACTCAGTGGAGTGTTGTGCAGGCACCGTATGCTCCATGTGCATGCACACATTCCCTGAAGAGCCCAAATACAGGTAAGGAGGGCGGGTGGGCCCTCCAGAGCACCGTACTGGAACGGTACTTGGTGCTGCCGGCAGGCACCAGTATGCTCGTACCGGGATATACTGCCTTCAACCCATCACTGGCTTAGCCAGAAAAATGTGCCTAAAAAGGACAGCACTCCTGATTTCCACTACTAGTTCAGGTGAACTGGTACAAACCGGCTGAATACCACCTCTGATTGTAAACAACTTTTATACATTGGCTATGTTCTTTAAAAAGGAAATCAGTGTGCTGTTTCAAAGAACAGTTCTTCAAATATGGCTGATTTGCAGGAGCTTTAATGAAAGCCTAAATTAACGCAAGACATTTTTGGAATTCCTCTGGCACTATTTGTTAGTAAACATAGCTTTAAATGACATAGGCTTCCCATTCTTTCCTTGAATGTAAAAATGACATCCCAATGGGGTTTATTTGTTTGAACTGATTTTGATGTGAGTTATGATCAAATAGGGAAATGGCTCTCTTGTCTTACTGGAAGGAACCAGGTGAGAGGTTTGTATGATTAAAAACCATATCATTCAGTCAGTCTCCAATGTATTATACCCGTATTTATAAAACATACTTACCCATAAATCTTCTGCATTTTGTTTGCTTCCTGTAGACAGCCAAAACCTCCTGGGTTTAAGTCTCGGTAGCTGTTTAATTTATCTCATTTCAACCTCTGTGATGAAAAATTGTCAAGATGCATGGTGGTCCCGCACAAACATTGGTGGGATTTTTTTTCCTCCCAGGTATGCAGTTAGATATCACTTCTGTGAATTATGGAAGTTGACAGCTTGGTTTGGCTGATCTTTTTTTTTTTTTTAAAGGAGATTATCTAAAATCAACAAAGTGTTTGGTTGTTTTCTGACTCTGCCAGAAAAAAATGTAGAGTTAAATCTCCACATATGTACTGTTGGAAGAAATGTCCTTCTGGGTTCAGTTCCAAGTGGGGAGAAAGACTCTGGAAACAATGGTGGCTGTTTGGAAGGATGGTTTTAATGGTGGACAGGACCACGTGGTTTTGAGGTCCTGGGCAAAAAGGCACATGAGAGAGAGAGTGGGGGGCAGAAGGAGAGAGAGAGAGAGAGAGAGAGAGAGAGAGAGATTTCTACCCTCTGTTGGACTTTGAATTTAAGTTTGTATTCTGATTGGTTGTCAGAGTCCCATGGGGCCATACAGGGGCAACTCTGTAGGCTGTCCTGAGTCCCAAGCTTGGTTGACTCTTGTTGGTGATGATGTAATGAAAGGGCTTTGGAATTCCTATTATGGCTCTGATTGAGAGAGGTAGATCTTTGTTATGTAGAATAGACTCGCCCAGGCCCTAATGGCCCATTGACAAAGGTGGTGTGTGTGTGAGAGTTTCTGCCTCCCTTTTAGGGGAAATATTCTGCCCTTTTAATATTTCCTAAAATATCTCATTTTCCTAGGAGAGGGGTGGGTGCTAACTTCCTATAGTACATACATACCTGTTCTGTCCCACGGGCTGAATCACCCAGCATATAAGGTTGGCTGCTTGCCACTGCTTAACTACAAGATAAGCTAAATGCTTTGGTTAAGAGCCCAGATAACTCACGTAATCCTAAACATGACTAGAAGACTCAGGTTTTCTGGAATACTGAAGTTCAATCGGTTGCTTCCTGCAAATGTCCCCTCCCAATGTTTCACCTTTAAGCTCTCTTGGGAGGGGCCACTCAGCAACCACCTGGCTCTCAATCATTGTCTGCGAGCCTGTCTTTTGATGCAATTGCTACCTCCGCCTCTCAGCCCTGCTCACTCTTGCATCATAGACAAACTGCCTTTGATCCTCCCCACTGCTCCATGACCCAGGCTCCTCCTGGTGGCCAACCAGGCTCTCTGAGTCCTGCTCTGACGCTGAGCCCTCCTCCTCCAGAGCCGACTCATAGGGCTCTTCGCTAGAAGAGTCCGTCAGCAGCTCATCCGGAGCCGGCTGGGCCACAACACATACCCATCATGCTATTCACTTTTGTGGGACACAACATTATACAGCATGTAAGAGGGGAACAAAAAAATAGTAAGAGAAAGACATCAAAGGGATGAAATAACAAAAAGATAAAGAAAACTAGCTAAAGCTACTTTACGTCAGCACCATCTACAATACTTCTTGATATGTTTTTCTGTGCTGGTAAACATCTCTGTTTCTACCCTGTCCATAATTTGTATATTGCCTTTTGTTCTTTAAACTTTTCACCTCTCTTTGAAGATCTCATGAATTCCATCCTAAATGACTCTCTTGATTCATTCATCTTTTGTCCATGTAATCATCTTGAGGTTTGATTCTCATTCATTCTTTTTCTATAACCTCCTCCTTTTATACTGGTCACTTATATATAATCAGCATTCATTTTCATCCATTCACTCTTGACCCTGTATTTTCTTGTTTCACTACAGTCGCCTCCTAAATACTCCATTATGTCTACATTATTTTATTTTTTGGCATATCAGATTCTCACTTCTATAAAACAGTGTGGGTAGAAACACACTCCAACACTTAACCATTTTCACTCTCCTGCCCCACAAACATTCAATTTCTTGCAACAGATGATTAGCCCCTACATTAGTCTACTAGTCTTTGTACATTTTAAATTTCATCTGAAAAGATAAAAGAGTCTGAAAATAACATTTATCACAGCACAATGGTTGAGTTGAGATGGGCATAGGTGGGACTGATTGGGGTAGATTGTAGGGGTGACGCTGAAATGTAATGTTCACCATATTTTATTTATATATTAAATTGCTGTATTTTTTCCCAATTTCATTTTAAATTGTATTTTATCCAATTCCATTTTAAATTGTTTTTATCAGATTTTAGTAATAATTTGTGTCTGCAGCTCTGCACTTTGATATGGCCCAAGGACTAATCAATAAAGTAAACTCAACTCAACTCAACTCACAAATATTCAATTTCTTGCAACGTCACTACATTAATGCAGGGGTCTCCAACCTTTGCAACTTTAAGTCTGAAGGACTTCTGGGAAGTCTGGGAGCTGAAGTCCTTCAGACTTAAAGTTGCAAAGGTTGGAGACCCCTGCATTAATCTACTGCAGGGTTGTCAAACTCGTGGCCCACAGGCTGGATGCATCATGTGCTGGCCCCATCCCCACCCGGTTTAGCGAAGAGGGAAAAAGTCCCGATATATCATGTGATGCCACTATGACACTGCATGTTTGACACCCCTGGTCTACTAGTATTTGCACATTTTAAATTTTATCTGTTTCTCCATTTGTATTAAGCATTCAACCAAGCAGCATAAATGTATTCACTTGTTCCCCCCCCCCTTCATTCTTTGTTTAAGTTGTATTATACATTTTCTTTGTCAAATACAACTATTTGGTCTTTGATGAATTAATTTTCAGAGTCATATTCCTCATTGTATCATTGATTGATTGATGAGGATTGATTAGGTGTCATCAAGTTGTTTGTGATTCCTAGTGACCACATAGATAATTTTTCTGCACAATGCATCGTGCAATCTATCTAACAATCTACTGAAAATAATTTGGGTTGTTAGCCAACAATGTTTACTAAAAATACATAACCAACAGCTTGTGTATTTTAACATTTTTTCAAAGCAGTTATTTCTACTGTAAGCTATCTGTTTTCAACATTATGATAGCATTTATTATTTCCTTAGTATCATTTTCTTGACACTAATTTAGGATATTTGTTTTATTTTCACTCTGACATTGATTTTGCTGCTTGCTAAGACATCTTTACCCTGTTTCCCAAGTGATTTTATTTTTCTTCCTATCAAAATTGTGCTCCAATTTTCATGGCCTCTTTTAAAATTTAGCTCTCTTAACTGCATTCTTTATATCGCATTCGCATTATATACTAGCCGTTCCTGATCACGCATTGCTGTAGCCCAGTCTGGTTAAATGGCCAACCAATCTGTGTGTAGATCTACACCTGCACAAACAAACACGTACACACAACCACCATATAATGCCCAACCTACCTACCTACTCCCTTTCTCCCTCTCTCCCTCTACCTACCTACCTACCTACCTACCTACCTACCTACCTACCTACCTACTGAATTTGCCCCCTCCCTATCCCTCTGCATACCTACCTACCTACCTACCTACCTACCTACCTACCTACCTACCTACCTACCTACCTACCTACTGTATTTCTCCCTCTCCCTCTCTACCTCTCTACCTCTCTACCTCTCTACCTACCTACCTACCTACCTACCTACTGCATTTGTCCCTCTCTCTATCCCTCTGCCTGCCTGCCTACCTACCTACCTACCTACCTACTGTATTTCTCCCTCTTCCTCTCTATCCACCTACCTACCTACCTACCTACCTACCTACCTACCTACCTACCTACCTACCTACCTACCTACTGTATTTCTCTCTCAGAGTATCTAAGTATGTCATAAAGGATGACATAATACCTGTGGCCCACTGCTCTCTCTGTATCCATCTACCTACCTTTCTTACAATTTTTTTACATTTCTGTTGCATGTACCTGGCACAGGTGTGGCACTACACAATCTATATATATCATTGGTGCTGTATTTCAAAAAAATGTTGTGTGAAAATTTGGAAGCAATCAGTGCAGTACTTTCGGAGATTACCTGTTTTGAACAAACTCTTGTTACATTTTTATTTATATAGATATAGATATACAAGTTATACATTACAATAAATTTGATACTCAGTTACAAGTAATTGTCAACTTACAAACATTCATTTAATAACCGTTCAATGTTACAAAGACACTGAAAAACATGACATGGCTATTTTCCACACTTATGACCATTGCAGCATCCCCATGGTCACATGATCAAAATCCAGATATTTTGGCAACTTGTATGTAGTTATGATGGTTGTAATGTTCAGGTGGCACATTTTGCAAGCTTCCAATGAGCAAAATCAGTGGAGAAGCCAGATTCGCTTAACAAATCTGCTACTAGCTTAACAACTGCAGTGATTCACTTAACAATGTCTGCCCTCCCCACCCCCCAGGAACACTCTGAAAGCCTCCTAAAAGCTATACATGGCCATTTTGGTGAAGGGGCGGGGTTTCGGTTGGCAAAAATTGCTGTATTCAGTGTATAAAACACACCCAGATTTTCAGCCTCTTTTTTGAGACTTATACTCTGAAAAATACGGTAATATTCTACCTTTTAAAATATTTCTCAAAACATTTCATTCTTCTAGGAGGCGTGACTTCCCTTACCACCAAACATCCTTTTCCTTATTTCCCTTTAACATAAATCCACCTGATGCTGATGCTTTCTACCACATATTTCTTTCATTTGATTCTCAGGGGATTAATCTGTGCTTTCTCTTTTGATATCATATTTTGTCACCATTTCATCACTATTAACCACCTTCCATTGAAATTGAGGGAATACAAGTTCATGTACGTGTAGGCCTTGCCATTATTTCAGCAGGTCTAAATTGAGCAGAGGGGTATGTGGTTCATCTTGAAAATAAGTATGGTGAGGCAAATAAAAAAAGGGCTTTAGAGATCTTCGGCCACATAATCAAAAATAGCCATGAAATTTATCCTTGCCTGTCATTGATTTTAGGCGGTGGGGTTTTTATTTAGTTTATTATTGCTCCTAGGATGAGAAAATGTCCCTTGGCTGCTTAGAAAATCAGCCATATATGATTTCTTCCCTCAGTGACTGAGATTGCTGTTCATCCAAACTGATAGCCTCATTTTCTACAGGACACTATAATGTCAGAATCCAATTCCTGAGTAAGTGAGGTCATGTCATGGTAGAAAAACAAGAAGCTCTGTCAAGAGGTGCTGTAGCAAGAGATCAAAGTAACAGTGGGAAGAGAAATTAAAAGAGTGCAAAAATATAGTAGGTAGTTCCTTCTAAGATAATTTGTCCCGTTCCACCAAAAATGTTTAGAACATAGAACATCAGTGTTAGAAGAGACCCTAGAGGTCTTCTAGGCTAACTAGGGGTAGGCTACTGTTGTGGCCGGATGAGCTGCTGATGGACTCCTCTAGTGAGGAGTCCTATGAGTCTGCTCTGGAGGAGGAGGGTGACCTTGAGAGAGCAGAGAGCCCGGCTAGTCATCAGGAGGCACCTGGGTCTTGGAGTAGTGGGGAGGATCAAGGCCAGTTTGTCTCTGATGTCAGGTTAAGACGGATTGAAAGAAGGCAGCGTCAGTTGCAGGAGAGACGAACTCGGAGGAGGTAATTAGTCCCAGTTGCCTAATGATTGGCCTCTCCCAAGAGAGTTTAAAAGGAAGCCTCTGTTAAGGAAAAGCTTGCAGAGAACAACAAATAATTTGTAGAGTCGGATGTCTTTGTGTCGAGTCGCAGTTCTAGTTTGTAGTCAGAGGCTTCAGGTCAGTTCGGGCAAGCAGCCAGTCAGGTCATTAGTCTCAGTAAGGGGGGTCAGAACAGGCTACTATGGGTTCGCCCAGGTTCAGGAGAACCCTAACCATAACATTAACCCTAACCCTAACTGGACTGCCATCTGTCAAAAATTGTAGGGTCTAGATGACCTACAAGGTCCCTGCCAACTCTGTTATTCTGTTATCATGGCCAGTTTGGAGAACTTCCAAATCCTACCCCTGGCTGGCCCCGCCCATCCCTCCCTTCCCCTCCCAGGAGTCTCCACGCAGCCCATTTTGGATGCGAGGTAAGTGCAGGGCCCACGCGGAGATGCGGAGACAGGAAAAAAAATCATGTATATCAGATTAACAATACATTTTTAAATAGTGGAGAAAACACACTTACAACATGTGAACAAACTGTTGTCAAATTAAACCTCATTAAAAACATTTGTTCCTTCCAACTGCAATCAGACGCTTTCAATTTG
This sequence comes from Rhabdophis nuchalis, assembly GCA_039707465.1. NCBI lineage: Eukaryota > Metazoa > Chordata > Lepidosauria > Squamata > Natricidae > Rhabdophis > Rhabdophis nuchalis. The sequence continues at coordinate 49,531,930 of CM077649.1, forward strand.
ATAAAAAAAATTAGACTTGATCAACATTTCATGCTACAATTTCAGTAATACACCATCCAGCAATTTATTTACTGGAAAGATATGTTGTTGCTTTTTTAAAAGCTTGCATTTGCATTAAAAATGCAGTCACCTAAATGGAGTTTTAAACAGCTGATTTTTAAGCTAGGAGGCATTATGGTAGAAAATACAATAATTTTTTATCAACTTGCATGGATAATGCCCCTGAATTAGTTCTTAGGAGATAACTCAGAGAGCATATGACATCATCTTAGACAAATGCCAAAAGTTTTTTTTATTACTATTTTAAAATATATAATTATTTTTTTTCTTACAAAACTAGGTGTAACAAAACTGATAAAGAAAATCAGAACAATGTCATGAGTAGAAATAAGTTTTCATTTACCCGCAGATAAAATTGCATTCACATCAGATATGTAATATGAATTATGGGGTGTTGATTTATTTCAGGATGGCATAATTTAGGAAGACATTAATCATTTTTATAAGATACCTTACATTTAAGAGGTCCTTATAAGATTTCCAATAGCGCTTCAAAAATCCAAGGAAATTGGAATATTAATCCTGCATTTAATAATTATTCTGCTTTGAAAGACATCTTGAGGAGTTCTCCAAATAAATGTTTTAGGAAGAATATAGTATATCCTAAAATAACATTCTTGGGAGTTGTTTATACATACAATTTATTTCTTTAATTGATTTAATCAACTACCACTTGGGTTGATGGAGAGGCCTGGAGGAAATGACCCCAGTTTTGCAGAGACTCAGTGGGGATATGAATAACTGGACAACTGTTAGGACATAGGTTATCTTCAAGTTATGACCATAATGAAGTCCGCCCATCATGATCGTAACTGGTGAAGTTCATAAATTGGGTAACCCCTGTGATTGACACAATTTTGCAATCTTTTTTGTTCATTAAATGACTGCCATGATCAAAGAGAACCATAGGCTCACTCCAGATGAGGCTATTGCTAAAAAGTGGAAGTAAATGCAGGTTTTCAGAGAAACCATTGCAAAAAAACCCAACAACCCTGTCCTGTGATTGTGAAACATTGCAAACAGCCATAAATGTGGCCCAATTGCTGAATGACTGGAATGTGGTTATATGACCACGGGGAAGGGCCCGACCATCAGAACGTCAAATCTGAGTCATAAGTACTTCAGGGAGGTCCATCATAATTTTGAATAGTTGCTGCAACCAGTCACAAGTTGAGGACTCCATCTATTGATGACACCTTATCTAGGGGGTATATTGAGCCTTTGCATGCAATGTTAGAGCATCATTTGAGATAAAACCTTAATTTCTCCCATTTTCTGAAATGGGGGTAGCTCCCTTTAAATCAAGTTTTGCTTTTTCCTAGTCCTTTAAAACTTAAAATCTCCTACCTGGTTCTTGCAGACCTGATAATTTTAACTTTATGCAATGAGATGCTTACAACAGTGGAAAAGGGAGATATGATTTAGGTGGGAGTCATGGAACAAAATTAAAGACTGTAGTTCAAAAGGTGTAATATTGCTACCTTTTCTAAAACAAATAAAAGCAAGGGTTCTTAGAATTCTGAATGCCTCGGCTACAGGGGTGGGTTCCTGCCAGTTCTAGCCTTTTCTATAGAAGAGGTTCCACAAATCTACAGTGCCATTTAAAACCGGTTCCAGCTCCCTCCCCCCACCCATCTGCACATCATCAAGATGAAGAACGAGAGGAAGAATTCTGGGAGTTTATTATTATTATTATTATTGTTTAATTTTATATACCGCGTCCTCTCCCCTAGGGGACTCGGAGCGGTGCACAGGGAAAACTAAAACACATAAAATATATACATCAATAAATACAAAAGATAAAAATCAATTAAACTACTTATCCCTGCGCTAAAATACCCATTAAAACTAACAACCCTAAAAAACCCCAAGGAAGAGACTACCCTAGGCTGGCCAAGCAGAAAAAGTGTGTTTTTAATTTTTGACGGAAGGAGCGGAGGTCCGTGGTTGTTCTAATGTCGGGGGGAAGGTCGTTCCAGAGGGCTGGGCCCGCCACAGAGAAGGCCCTTCCCCTGGGCGTCGCCCGCTGACAAAGTCTAGTGGATGGCACCCGGAGAAGTCCCTCTCTGTGGGAGCGAATCGGCCGTGAGGATGTATGGGGCAGGATCCGATCCCGCAGATAGCTAGGTCCCGAGCCATGGAGCGCTTTAAAGATGACAACTAGCACCTTGAAGCGCACCCGAAAGACGACCGGCAGCCAGTGCAGCTCACGCAAGAGAGGTGTTTTACAATACAATAGCAGAGTTGGAAGGGACCTTGTAGGTCTTCTAGTCCAACCCCCTGCATGGGCAGGAATCTTATACCATTTCAGACAAATGTGTTATGTGGGTATACCTTGCGGTCCCCATTATAGCTCGCGCGGCTGCATTCTGGACCAGCTGAAGTCTTCGGGTGCACCTCAAGGGGAGCCCCATGTAGAGAGAGTTGAAGTCCACAAGTCTTAAAGCTGTCAAGTTTGAACACCCCTGGGTTTTTTTCCCCTAAAGGGTTAGGGGTGCAAGGGTCTTGTAACTTGACAGCTTTAAGACTTGCGTGCTTCAAATGCCAGAGTTTCTGAGTCAACATTTTGGTTGCTAAGCAAGAGTGTTGTTAAGTGAGTTTTACCACATTTTACAAGTTGGCCACGCCCACCCAGTCACATGGCTGGCAAGCCACACCTATCCGGTCATATGGCTGGCAAGCCACTCCCACCTGGTCACATGGCCAGCAAGCCACTCCCACAAAGCAGGCTGCACCTACAGAAGAGTTTCTAAAAAATTTTGAAACCCACCACTGCTCTGCTACCATACCATTTCCCCCCCCAAAATAATTAAAAGATCACTTTCTAAAAGCATTAACGAAGTGATGCAATCACAGAATGGAACAAACTTCTCTGTAAAACATAATTGAAATTGTAGCAAATGGAGGAAAAGTGAGACTCAGCTTTTATAACTTCAGTGATAAATTCACATTTCTCTCAGTTTAGTCCTTATTACATAAATTAGAATAGATTTCAGTTAGAGAAAGGAAGAAGGTACACAGCAACCCTATTATAAAAACTGTAGCAATAATAAGCAGATATGGTATTGATCTAACCATCAGGCAATTACAAAGCCTACGTTAAGAGTAATTTAAATTCAAAAGCATTCAAGTGACTCATATAGAGCTTTGTTAAGAAAAAAAAAAGCACCACAAATAATATAGAAGACTAGCCGATAGCCCGTTGTTGCCCCGGTATTTATTTATAAGGGTAAAATGTCCAGACTAAACATAATTTCTAATGTTGGATTTTCCCCCTTATCAGAGGGAGCCCCCTTGTGGAGTACTGTGAAGTACTTGTGGAGTACTGTGAAGTCGTTCACAGTTCTCCACTGCACTGTACAGTAGAAGCCAGTAGTGTAGTATGGCACAACAGGCTGTATCTTAACAGAACACACACCCTGAGGGATGTTAGTGGGGCTCTTACCCCAAAGTATTTGTGTCCAGAGAGTAAATCATCTGTGTACCAAGTTTGGTTGAAATTACTCGAGGGGTTTCAGAGTTACGCTGGAACATACACACACACAGCCATTTATCTATATAAATAAAAATGTAACTATGAGTTTGTTCAAAACAGCTAATCTCAGAAACTACTGCACCAATCGCCACCAAATTTTCACACAACGTTCCTTACAAGTGCAGCACCAATGATACGTACAGATTGTGTGGATGGCACACCGGTGCCAGGTACACTCCACATAAATGTAAAACTGCAGCTCTTCTGTGTGTCCCTCACTCGCCCCCCTTCCCTTCGCGGCCCTTCCCACCTGGCTGCTTTTCAGCTCACATCACTTGCACGAGTGGTGGAGTGGTCTGCATCATATCCGCGATGGTCACCTCCTCAGCAGCATCTCTCTCCTCCTCTGCCGCCTGCGCCACCAACTCCCCTCCGCCAAGGCCACTGCCAAGTCAGTGGCCTCTTTCTCCTCCTCTGCCACCCGCACCGCCGACTCTCCCCTGCCAAGGCCACTGCCGAGTCAGCGGCCTGTCTCTCCTCTCTCTCTAGGTAGGTAGGTAGGTAGAGGGATAGAGAGAGGGGGGGGGGAGAAATACAGTAGGTAGGTAGGTAGGTAGGTAGGTAGGTAGGTAGGTAGAGGGATAGAGAGAGAGAGAGAGAAATACGGTAGGTAGGTAGGTAGGTAGGTAGGTAGGTAGGTAGGTAGGTAGGTAGAGGGATAGAGAGAAAGGGAGAAATACAGTAGGTAGGTAGGTAGAGGGATAGAGACGGAGAGGGAGAAATACAGTAGGTAGGTAGGTAGGTAGGTAGGTGGATAGAGAGAGAGAGGGAGAAATACAGTAGGTAGGTAGGTTTAAGCAGACTGCGCCACAGCAATGCATGGCTGGGATAGCTAGGATAGATGGATGGATGGATGGATGGATGGATGGATGGATGGATGGATGGATGGATGGATGGATGGATGGATAGATAGATAGATAGATAGATAGATAGATAGATAGATAGATAGATAGATAGATAGATAGATAGATGTTGATGAATACAGGAAGAAAAACAGATAAAATCCATTTTTTTCTAGAATATATACAGTATATATATTCATAACAGCTTAAAAAGAACACACTGCTAAAATGTTTGCAGCCAATGACCTTGCATTTTTCTCAACAGGACTCTGATTAAATTGCAGGTGAGCAGAAACTTTGCAATCATAGATTTGCAGGATCTGTAGTTCCCATATTGATTAATTAGATAAAAAATGAACAATGGTCAGTCCAACTTTCTGATCCTGGTTAGTGCTAAATGTTTGGCTTTTTTTCAGAGCAAAAGTTTAGATTGTTTCATAGGAAAATATGGGTTGTTTTTGTTTAAGCTCAGCATGAATGGTAACATATTTTTAAAAATTTGCTTCTTTCAATTATTCCCAATGTTTGCTGGCCTCTTCCATCATGCGAATATTGATGTCCATGAATACACATATCAGTGTTGGGATTCAAATTATTTTACTACAGGTTCTTTGGGCATGGCTTGGTGGGCATGACTTGTTGGGCATGGTAGTGGAAGGTTATTGTAAAATCCCCATTCCGCCCCCACTCCAGGGGAAGGTTACTGCAAAATCCCCATTCCCTCTGATCAGCTGTGACTCGGGAGGCAGAGAATAGATGGGAGCAGGGCGGGTTCTCCAAATTATTCAAAATTTTTGCTACTGGTTCTCCAGAACTGGTCAGAACCTGCTGAGTACTACCTCTGGTCCATATGCAAGAGTAATGTCAGAGAATCCTTTGCTTATGTGTTCCAGCAATAAGAACATGGACCCAGTTGAACATAATAAAAATGGATGTGTAAAATTATATGGTTTAAAGGTACCTTCTGAGATCAGGAATTCTCAGACTATTCAGACCATGGTTTGAAAACTATCAGTGATAAGGAACCATTCAGCTGGGCTGTTCAATTACTTTACAATTCCCACTGTCAGGAAATTTTTCCTCATATTTGGTTTGGGTCTCTCTTTATATCTGCGAGATCGCATCCTACCCCATACATCCCTTCGACCGATTCGCTCCCACAGAGAGGGACTTCTCCAGGTGCCGTCCAATAGGCAATGCCAGCGGGTGACCCCCAGGGGAAGGGCCTTCTCTGTGGCGGGCCCAGCTCTATGGAACGACCTACCCCCCGAGCTCAGAACAACCCCGGACTTCTGCGCCTTCCATCAAAAGCTCAAGACCTATCTATTCCAACAGTCCGGCCTGGCCTAACCTACCTTCTAGCCTTCTTAGTCTGAATATCTAAATTGTTTTAATTGGGTTTTCAAGGGGTTTAGTTTTTAGGATTTTAGGTTTTTTAGCGCAGGGATAAATTGTTTAATCTGATTTTATTTATTTATGATGTATCTATGTTTGTACGTTTTTAATTCCCCTTTGCACCGCCCCGAGTCCCTTCGGGGATTGGGAGCGGTCTACAAATTAAATTTATTATTATTATTATTTATTATATAACTTCCATGTCCTCCATTAAAAAATGAAAAGAATGAAATGACATTGGCTATTCTCCATTCTTTTAGCATTTCCCCTGTGGGGTTTTTTCTTTTCTTTGGTGCTCTCTGTGTTTGGTTGTTTTCTTGCAGAGGTTTCATTACCAAATTCGGGAACATTATCAGTGCTAGAAGGGAGTCATTTGTTCACTGTTTATATAAAGTTATTTACTGTCACTGTTGGTGATAATGTTCCTGGTGGTTCCATGATTAGGCAGTTGTTTACTGTTTGATTCTTTGTCTGACTGGGTAGTTCCTTGACTGGGGTATTGTTTACTGGTTGATTGTTAGTTTAGTATTATTAATCTGCAAGAGAGCCACCAGGTTCAGAGAGCATTAAGAACCCTACATTTCAATCCTGAGCTACAAATATTCCCTTGAATTGGTCATCTCTTTAATACTAGTCTATTAAGATTTGCGAGGGATGCAGTGGCTCAGGGGCTAAGATGCTGAGCTTGTCGATCAGAAAGATCGGTAATTTGGCAGTTCAAATCTCTAGAGTTGCGTAACAGAGTGAGCTCCCGTTATTTGTCCCACTTTCTGCCAACTTAGCAGTTCGAAAGCATGTAAAAATGCAAGTAGAAAAATAGGGACCACTTTGGTGGGAAGGTAAAAGTGTTCCGTGGTCCTTCGGTGTTTAGTCATGCCGGCTACATGACCATGGAGACGTCTGTGGACAGCGCTGGCTTTTCGTCTTTGAAACAGAGATGAGCACAGCCCCCTAGAGTCGGGAAAGACTAGCACATATGTGCAAGGGGAACCTTTACCTTTATTAAGATTTGTCTGCTGCATCTTTTGCTGTATGCCTAGGCAACACTTCCTTCCGACCATTTTCTTCCAGGCTGTAAGTTTGACTATGTATATACAGACACAGACACACGCAGTGAGAGACACAGACGTACACATGAAAAGTACACTGAATGGAATACATACACCTAACTGCAGAATGAGCATCCTCTTGCAAACCACTGAAAAGATCAGTTGAATTTTGATGATATTCCTTCTGTTTTGTTCCTCACATTTCCTTGGCAAAGAGAAGAAACTGGTGTTATATTTTTACTCAGCCAGGATGGTTTGACTGTTTCAGTGATGACAAATTCTGTTTGCATGGGAAGCAGATGCTGGTATTTACCTAGCTATAATTTACAATCATGAGCAATGATGACTGAGGTACTTTTTTTTTTTCCAGAGCAATATGTTGCAAAAGGAAAAGCTGCAAATTATTTCTTATAAAAGTGCTTTAAAGATTTCCTATAGAAATGCTTCACATACATATATCCTATGTCAGGGGTGGGATTCAATTTTTTTTACTACCAGTTCTGTGGGCATAGCTTGGTGGGCATGGTGTGACTTGGTGGGCGTGCCTTGATGGGCATGGCAGGGGAAGGATACTGTAAAATCTCCATTCCCTCCCCACTCCAGGGGAAGGTTACTGCAGAACCTCCTGATCAGCTGGGACTTGGGAGGCAGAGAATAGATGGGGGTGGGGCCATCAGAGGTGGGATTTACTGGTTCTCTGAACTACACAAAATTTCCACTACCGGTTCTCCAGAACTGGTCAGAACCTGCTAAATCCCACCTCTGTCCTATGCGCAGAGAGTTTGGTGTCAGAATGGAGTAAACAGTAAACTTCCCACTTCCTTTATTTCTCACTGCTTTTCTAGCCCTCTGCCCAGTATTGCACTCAAAACTGTCACTTTGTATAGACTGACAGCTGTACCGTGAGTAGAAATGTAAAACAAAACTGCTATAAATTCCTCTAAGGAGAAATTTGCGGTGGTTTCCCCCAGAGGAATTCATTATGGGCTAAATCTGAGCTTCAGTGTGGCTGTAAATGCATTTATTGTGTTTTTAAAATGGGTAAGGTGGCTCTGTACAACTGTTGGAATTTTTCACAGCAGAGAGAAGCTTCAACATACAGTATAATTGTGATTTGTTCAAGGAGGCAGCCAACTACAGTACACTTGCTCATTTTTCTTGCATGTCTGCTTTTTTGCTTAGTGCCACAATCTGCGACAGTTACATAGTTCAGAACTCTAAAGCAGGAGTCTCCAACCTTTGCAACTTTAAGTCTGAAGGACTTCAGCAAAGCTGGCTGGAGAATTCTGGGAGCTGAAGTCCTTCAGACTTAAAGTTGCAAAGATTGGAGACCCCTGCTCTAAAGAACTAAATAATTTATTTTGCCAAAACCCTGTTTTTTTTTCCAGGAAAACAACCCCTTGTTCAAGAGTAGGAATATGAATTGTTGCAGTTCTGAGTCGTATCTGAACTGGTTTGGTTGCAGCCTTTAACAGAAACATCAATGCTGGTTAGGTGACTTGATTTCAGACAAATGGTCTCACTGTTGACACAAAGTCAAATTAATCATGGAGTCATTTCTCTTCAATTTAGGCAACATAGTCATTAACAATCAGCTGCCAGGGTCTCAAGCTGGCAGCTTTTACCACAACCACCAAGGACTAAAGCTAAACCACCAAGGAGTAAAGGGGCGGACATAAGCGCACCTAAGTACCTACCCCCCCCCCTGTCCTAATGTCCCCATTTATTCGTATCAAATTCATGTATTCATAATCATGTTTATACTTAAATCTGTCCTCTTATACATGCTTGTCAAATAATAATAAATAAAATAAATATTGTGCACAAGTGCAAAGACATCAAGTTTCCATACCTAAAACAAAAATAACTTCAGAGGCATTAGAAAATGTTGTCCATTGAGATTCTCAATTATCCAGGTCATCGTTTCCCAAAGGTCAGAGGTGAAATTCAGCAGGTTGTGATAGATTCTGGAGAAACGGTAATGGAAATTTTAAGTAGTTTAGAGAACCGTCAAATAGCACCCCTTGGTGGTCCCAGAGTGGGTTGGGAATGGGGATTTTGCAGTATCCTTCCCCTGCCATGCTCACCCAGCCACACCCACAGAACTGGTAGTAAAAAATTTTTTTGAATTTCACCACTGCCAAAGGTGCATTTTTCAAAAGGCAACTGGACTTTCTTGGTAAGCATGAATCAACAATGGAGTCTCTGGAGAGCGACTTCAATATTCAGAATATAGATATAAATAGATTTGGCCTGTGTCATGTTCCTTGTATCTTACAGATCAGCCACATTTTTATTAGTTAACTTAAGTTTAATTAAATTGCCCAATTGGTCTTCAAACTCCATATTTGTACCCAGAATTGCAAGTGTTGTATCAGGTTCCATGCAGAGGGGGTATTCAGCCAGTTTGGACCGATTCCCCTGAACTGGTAGCGGAAATCGCAGTTCCCTTCTATTTAGGCATGTTTTTGCGACTGGGTGCATACATGGAAGATTGCGCACATGCGTGGGAATGGCTTATGTGCCTGGGAAGAGAGCAGGTGTGCGCGGTGAACCAACGGTAACAAAATGTGAAAGCCACTACTGGTTCCATATGTAAAACAGAAAAATCAAACCCAATGCATCAGAAAACAAGACTACAGTTCTTTAAAACAGGGGTCCCCAACCCCCAGGCTGTGGACCGGTGCCGGTCTGTGGCTTGATAGTAACCGGGCCGGAGAGAGTAGTGCAATCTTAGGAAAGTGTAGCAAATGCTCCGCTATCCTGGCAGCTGGCCGGGGCGCTCCCCGGGGGTAGGACACGGGCAACGCCCTGCATTGGGGGGGGGTTCGAGGCACCACCTAGCCCTGCACGGGGGGAAGGGGCTGCCAGGCCCTCCTGCCGGGACACAGCCCGTCCTTCCCTGCCCCAGCCAAGGATCCTTCGCCTGCGACCCCTGGCAGCTTTTCCGCCCTGTTGCACGTGACCGCCGAACGCACGCATGGCCCATGTGACTCGACTCACCCGCTGGAGGCTCTCACTGGTCTGCGGAATTTTTTTTACATGAAACCAGTCCCTGGTGCCAAAAAGGTTGGGGACCCCTGCTTTAAAAGACAACTTAAAAAATAAGAATTGAATTACAGGTAGTCCTCAAGTTATGATCATTCATTTTGTGACTGAAGTTATAAAATGAAAAAAATTGACTTATGACAATTTTTCATACTTATGACCATTGCAGCAACCCAATGGTCACATGATGAAAATTCAGATGCTTGGCTAAAGTAAAGGTTCCCCTCGCACATATGTGCTAGTTGTTCCCGACTCTAGGGCTTTGATCTCCGTTTCAAAGCCAAAGAGCCAGCACTGTCCGAAGACGTCTCTGTGGTTATGTGGCCAGCATGACTAAACACCGAAGGAGGACGGAACGCTGTTCCCTTCCCACCAAAGTGGTCCCTATTTTTCTACTTGCATTTTTATGTGCTTTCGAACTGCTAGGTTGGACAAGTAGTAGGAGATCGCTCTGTTACATGATACTAGGGATTCGAACCATGAACTGCCACCTTTCTGATTGACAAGTTCAGCATTTCAGCTACTGAGCCTGTATTTATGATGATTGCTGTGTCCTAGGCCCTTTTGTGACCTCCTGATGAGCAAAATCAATGGGAAACCCAGATTCACTTAACAACTATGTTTTTAACTTAACAACTGTACTGAATATTTTTTTCTGCAGTGTAACTTTTTCATTTTTTATTTCTGGCCATTAACCTGTCACAAAAGCAAAGATCAAATGAAAATGTTGAATGGCAGGAGTGCAGAATGCCTGGGTTTATAATATTACTTGGGACAATAGTGAGGGAGAGGCAAATTCAGTTTTAGGCTTGCGTTACTAGAAGTATCTGTCAGTGCACGAGAGTCCATGACTTGGAAGACATGGTAACAAGGTCAGACAATGAGGGCTGTTTAGACACTGAAACAGTATTTGCTGTGTGAACAACAAGGAGACAGCAAGGAGTCTGGGCGTGGCTTAGTTCAACTGTTCTGTACTAAAGCTCTGAGTCTGTACTAAAGCTCTGAGAATAACAATATCTACAGTGTTTCACAGAGATCTGTTAAGCTCCCTTTCAGATGGATATGTTCAGGCAGAGACTACACAGCCAGCTTCCTAGAATGCTTCAATTTAGATCTCTGCACTGGATAGAGCTTTGAAGTTAATAGGTTAAATCAGTGGTAATCAACCTGGTCCCTACTGCCCACTAGTGGATGTTCCAGCTTTCATAGTGGGCGGTAGGGGTTTGTCTATACTGAAGCACTTTCCTTTTTTCAATTTAATTGACTTCCCTACTTTATAAATCACCATTACTGTGGAACCGGTGGGCGGTTAGTAAATTTTACTACTAACAGAGATACAAAAGTGGGCAGTAGGTATAAAAAGGTTGACTACCCCTGGGTTAAATAATCCCTTCAATTCTAGGATACTAGTTATGATTCAAACACTGGAAGTTATTTTTAGGACTACAAGAAATATTTTGATAGCTCAATGGCTCTATTCCTTCCCCCATCCCTCCCTCTTTCCAAAATCAGCAACTATGTCTGTGATGGTGAATCTATGGCATGCGTGCCACAGGTGGCACGCAATGCCCTCTCTGTGGGCACACGAGCCATTGCCCCAGTTCAGCTCAGCTGATTGTAGGGTCTCTGTTGTGCATGCACGGGGGGCAGGGTGTGTATGTGGAGCTGCACATGCATGCACGAGGGTGCAGGATGCATGTGGGGGGCTGTGGATGCATGCATGGGGGTGGGGTGTACGCAGGGGGCTGCATACACATGCATGGGGGTGTGGGGTACGTGCAGTGGGCTCTACATGCATGCATGGGGGCCCATGTGGGGGCCATGCATGCATTGCATTTGGGGGGTTCGGACCAGTGGTGGGTTTCAAATTTTTTAGAACCTACTCTGTAGGTGTGACCTATTTTGTGGGCGTGGCTTGGCAGTCATGTGACAGGGTGGGAGTGGCCACCTTTTAAAATGTGGTGAAACTCATTTAACAACGCTCTTGCTTAGCAATCAAAATTTTGGACTCAATTGTGATGATAATTTCTTTCTTTCTTTCTTTCTTTCTTTCTTTCTTTCTTTCTTTCTTTCTTTCTTTCTTTCTTTCTTTCTTTCTTTCTTTCTTTCTTTCTTTCTTTCTTTCCTTCCTTCCTTCCTTCCTTCCTTCCTCCTTCCTTTCCTTTCCTTTCCTTCCCGTTGGGTCACTGGCAGCGGCGGGCCAGATTTATTTCCAGGTATACCGGTGGAACCCCCTCTCACCGGTTCTCTAAATTTCACCAACCGGCTCTCGCGAGTAGGTGCGAGCCTGCAGAAACCCACCACTGGTTCGGACACACATGTGTGCAGTCACACATGCACACATGGGCTTTGGGCACTCGATCCAGAAAAGGTTAGCCATCACTGAGCTATGTTATGCGTCCCTAACATCAGCTAGTAAATTCTTTTGGGTTAATAATTCCCATTTTCTTCCATGTTTATTTTTTATATATTGTTGTCATCTCTCCTTTGGTAATTTCAGAGCCAAGCTGTGAATATTTAACACTCTTTAATCGCTCCTTATAAATCAGTCATGCCAGGCTGCCTAATTGTTTCTGTCGTATGTTGCTGATCTTGTTCCAGTTTGTGGCTACCCTTCAAGTGTTGCCCAAAACTGCAACCAAGGGGTATACAATTCAGAGCCAATTTGCCTAAACTTTGTTCACAATAGGGCATTGCAGGGTGCTAGGAAACATCCTCTTAACATTATGGGTGCAGCTTTTAAAGAAAGGGGTTGTAGTAGCCTACACCGGAAACTGAGCCAAACTACTCGCAATATTTTGTAAAGCTTTTGTGACATCCTATCCCCCTGCAACAGCCATGGAAAAGAAAAAAAAGGCTATCAAAACAAGTTGAGCCATTTTATAAAAGTATCCTGACTTGTCCCCAATTGGTCACATACTGCAGGGGTCTCCAACCTTTGCAACTTTAAGTCTGAAGGACTTCAGCTCCCAGACTTCTCCAGCCAGCAAAGCTGGCTGGAGAAGTCTGGGAGCTGAAGTCCTTCAGACTTAAAGTTGCAAAGGTTGGAGACCCCTGACATACTGCAACCATTTCTAATTGTGATGTGGCATGAGTCCCATAGTGTGGCAACAGACTGGATAGCAGAGAGCTAGTTTGGTTTAGTGGTTGGGAAAGTGTGAGTTCTACTTCCCACCTTAGCCATGAAAAACCAGCTGGTGACTTTGGCCCAGTTGCACTCTCCTAGTCCATGATTTCAGTCTGGGACAACAAACTGCTCGGTTAATTTCAATTCCTGTCAGAACCAAAGGGTTGATCTGAAAAACCAGACAGCAGGAGGAGAAGGAGGAGGAGGAGGAGGAGGAGGAGGAGGAGGAGGAGGAGGAGGAGGAGGAGGAGGAGGAGGATTGTTATAATCTGCATAGATGAGGAAAAAAGAAAGCAACAATATCAGCAGAGGTGAGCTTGTGTCCGACAAGGTCATTGGAAAAATATATCCTCCTTTTGAATCTAGCACAAGAAAGTATTCATTCCCTTCTTATTTTTCTAGGATATAAAAGGTTAAATTATCCCACAAGCTTCCCTTTTAGTGTCCTTCTGCCCCACTAAAATTGAGTTAATACCAAACCTAAAACCAGAGGATATTTTTCAGTTCCTTTAACTGTTTTCAATGACTTTGATTGGCTACCAGCTGAGGGCATATAACAGTTCAGTATCTGTTTAGATAGATAGATAGATAGATAGATAGATAGATAGATAGATAGATAGATAGATAGATAGATAGATAGATAGATAGATAGATAGATAGATAGATAGATAGATAGATAGATAGATAGATAGATAGAAAGATGATAGATAGATCTTAGATAGATAAATGAGAGACAGAGAGGGAGGGAGGGAGGGAGGGAGAGAGAGAGAGAGAGAGAGAGATTTCTTCCCACTAAATTTTAGAATTAGAACATCATTCAATGAAGCTAACTGGGAGAGACCAAAGAAAGGACTTTTCCAACAGTGCATAAGGAATCTGGGTAATTCATTAGCATGAACAATACACTAATTTGGCTGGCTTTAAAGGAGGAGTGGGCAAACTCATACAGGACAAATCTGCCAAAGGCCATGAATCTTGTGATTCTCTGTTACCACTACATTGGCAGCACCATACTGTACCTCCAAATGCCGATTGTGAAGCAAGAACCATGAAATAAAAGAATATCTTCATCTTGTGCTAGCAAGCCCCCAAGAGACAGTAGCTTAGATTCTCTAAGAAACCCAAAATGCTGGACTAAGATGATGCCTGGACTGTGCTTATGTTCTGAACAGCCATAGAAATGGTCATCTGTCTTCTCTGAAATGGGTTTCTTTAATGCGAGTCCTTATTTGTATATGTTAGTCTTGCATCACAAAACTGTCATAGCTATGGTTATACCAAGCCAGAGTGATTGTAGGTTAAAATGACAATGAAAACTGGGTCAGATGTTCCATCTGTTGGAACTCAGCTGGCCTCCCAATGGGCTTTCCTTAATCAACATGTTATTGGTGTTCATTCTAAAATCGGTCTGCTTTTGAAGGGCTTCCCAGTTTTTCTCAAGAGACTGAAAGTCATGTTGACATTCCAGTTTTGCGCATACATGCATACTCATACATCCTGCCATTTATATAATAAAAAGCTCGCATTTTTCTTAGAGAGGACAGGAATCACTGGAAGGGAACAAGCAAACTGATTGAAGACATGATGAATTTGAATTGAACCCAATTTCCCAAGTGAATGGCGAACAAGAAAAGACTGTGAAACGGGGACTGAAATCAGTTTTCAGCAGCTGGCCATTCATCAGTTTGGAGTGGTCAGCCTGAAGCTTTAGGGCATCTATAATGCTTGGAAAAAAATGTTCGTTTGTTTTTAATATTAAAGATGTAAAATATTTAAAGGGTTAATTTAGTTCTCACTGAGTCCAAACGGGGACTCAAGAGAGGAATCCAAATTAAAGACTCAGACTGTTGCTGTCCAAGCAGCTTATGGAGGCAGAGGCGCTGTGTGAAGAGGACCCTCCAAGGGCCTGCTCTGGCCCACCAACTCTTGGCTTTCCCGTGGCCCATGTGGCACATCGACATCGCCTGCCTCCCCCCGGCCCCTCTGCCTCCATAAGCTGTTTGCACAGGGAATCAACTTATCTGCACTGTGTGGGCTGCACAACCCCAGTGTGTGTCTACCAAAGGACCGGCAGGCTGCAGCTGCCAGATACCATTGTCTTCCTACACGCTTGCTGCCTGTTGTGTACATCCTGGGTGGGGTTGGGCACCCAGCTGAGCAGCTTTAAAGCGCTCCATGGCACGGGGCCTAGCTATCTGCGGGATCTGCGGGATCGCATCCTGCCCCATACATCCCTTCGGCCGATTCGCTCCCACAGAGAGGGACTTCTCCGGGTGCCGTCCACTAGGCAATGCCAGCGGGCGACGCCCAGGGGAAGGGCCTTCTCTGTGGTGGGCCCAACCCTCTGGAACGATCTACCCCCCAAAATCAGAACAACGACGGACCTCCGCTCCTTCCGCCAGAAGTTAAAGACTCACTTCTATCATCAGGCCGGCCTGGCCTAATTTTTTATATATCTAGCCGCAGAAAGAAATTGTTTAATCTGAATTTTAAGGGGTAATTGTTACAGTTTTAGGGGTTTTAATATTGATTTTAGCACAGGGGTAATTTAATTTGGTTTTAATATTTTGTATTTTGTATATTGTTGTATTTATTGGATTTTTAATTTCCTGTGCACCGCCCCGAGTCCCCATGGGGGAGAGGGGGCGGTCTATAAATTTAATAAAATAATAATAATAAAATAAATAAGATCATCTTGAAATTGTGTTTCCCTGAAAATAAGCCCTAATGATTATTTTGCTGCCTCCCAAAATATAAAACCCAGTCTTATTTTGGGAAAAGCATGATACTAAGGGGCCTTGATGGCAAACCTATGGCACACATGCCACAGGTGGCACGTGGAGTCATTTGTCAGGGCATGCAGGTGATGCCCTGTCAGCTGGCCAGCGTGCATGCATGCACTGGCCAGGTGAATTCACCCTTTTTTGCATGCTTTTATCATCCTCCCAGGCTCCAGAGGCTTTATAGGAGCGTGGGGAAGGCGAAAAGAACCTCCCCCCCACCGGAGGCCCTCCAGGGGCCTTATTAACTTCTCTGAAGCCTCTGAGCACTCAAAATGATGCACTGCCGAAACCGGACGTGATGTCCGATTTGCTTGGAGCGTCATTTTGAGTGCTCCAGAGGCTTCAGGGAAGGCTCCTGAAGATCACTGAAGGGAACACTGGGGGGTGTCGCACATTGCATTACGGGTGCTGCATGCCCGCGCACGACCCCCCTGCGCTCCCCCCACTTATGACATGCGAGCCAAAAAAGGTTCGCCATCACTGCTATAGGGGTAAGTGCCCTCTATACCTTTTTACAATTCTGGGAAAAAAACACTTCAAGTTATCGGATTTGCAAGCAAGTGTTAGCTTTGTCTCCTTGAAAACTCCTAAATCTCTTTTTTGCCCTAGCACTCTATCGCCCTAAAACTACCTTTAGAGCAGGGGTCTCCAACCTTTGCAACTTTAAGTCTGAAGGACTTCAGCTCCCAGACTTCTCCAGCCAGCTTTGCTTTGTTGGCTGGAGCTTTGCTGGCTGGAGAATTCTGGTAGCTGATCAGCAAGCTGAAATTGCTGATCAGAGGTTCCCCTCACCTGGGACTAGTATCTTATCTAAATCAGGGGTCTCCCACCTTTGCAACTTTAAGTCTGAAGGACTTCAGCTCCCAGACTTCTCCAGCCAGCTTTGCTGGCTGGAGAAGTCTGGGAGCTGAAGTCCTTCAGACTTAAAGTTGCAAAGGTGGGAGACCCCTGCTTTAGAAGAAGGATAACTACTCATCCCAACTTTATTGCATTTTCCACCCTGTTCCTCATTAATTGCTTCTGTGTCTCTGGAAGATATGAAAAGTAAATCTCAGTCCATTTCTCTCTTGCTTCTAGATTGCCTGGAATCAACAGGGTGTGAGAGAGTCTGCTAGCAGCCATTTGGTGCACACGTTTAGTGTTCCTTGTAATTGCTGAATTGATATGGGAGTTTCATTGCCAGAATATAAACCTAATCAAGAAACGTCAGCTATTTTTTTTTCTTCTGTAATGCTGATTTATGCAGCCATCTGGTTGGGAGGAAAAGCTCCATGTTCTAAAACGTGCCAGAATAGTCAAAGAAAAGAACTAAACCAAACCATGAACAATAACAACAGCAAACAACCACAATGAACATGTTGCCCCAAATAAGTATTCCTTTTTTTAAAAAATTTTTTTAAAATTATAAACTAAGAACAAAAAAAGGATAACGGACGTTAAAAAGGACGTTAACCAGACAAAACTACATAAATACAACTGGGTGTGACTCACCCCTTATAGGTATACAGTTACAAAGTAACATCAAAGTAAGATGTTAGATAGCCATTTGTCTGAAATGGTATAAGGTTCCTGCCCACACAGGGAGTTGGACTAGAAGACCTACAAGGTCCCTTCCAACTCTGCTATTGTATTGTATTGTATCATAGATCATCTTACTACATTTCCAGTTATTTCTGTCTATTTATATCTTACATTTGTTAATCCTTAGTTCTTTGTAGTTGTTACTGCTTCATATATTTATTTTATTTACTATTTACATATCTGCACTATGCATTTTTCCCTATTGTGCCCAAATAAGTACTCTGAAGCAGAATTATTGCACCAAGCACGTGAAATGCAAAAAGTTTAGCAGGAGCATTTTCCCCCCCTAAAGACTAATAACAAAATATGTCTGTCAAATATGTACAAGAGAAGGTATCAGATATTAAACTCAGTACTGCTAGTGTGTCATCAGAATAAATGGTTCTCTCAGATATTATAAGTGAGAAGCAAAGATAGTTATGGAGCATAGAAGTATCCTCATGTCATCCATTCTAACCTCAAATGGAGTTAGAATGGATGACATGAGGCAAACATGCAGCTCCCTTCCTAAGGTAAAGGTAAACATTCCCCTCGCACATATGTGCTAGTTGTTCCTGACTCTAGGGGGCGGTGCTCATCTCTGGTTCAAAGCCAAAGAGCCAGAGCTGTCTGAAGACATCTCTGTGGTCATGCGGCCGGCATGACTACATGCTGAAGGTGCACCGAACGCTGTTACCTTCCCACCAAAGGTGGTTCCTATTTTTCTACTTGCATTTTTACGTGCTTTTGAACTGCTAGGTTGGCAGAAGCTGACACAATTAATGGGAGCTCACTCCGTTATGTGGCACTAGGGATTCGAACCGCTGAACTGCTGACCTTCTGATTGATAAGCTCAGCATCTTAGCCACTGAGCCACTGCGTCCCTTGTTCCCTTCCTATTTCACCATAAAATAGGGTGTCATGGAACATTATTTAAGAAATAATTAGCATGGTTCAATGTAGTCTCCACAGCTCAACCTTTTTCTTCTTCCAAAGCCTTAGGTTTCCAAGACTGACAACACCTTAGAAAAAATAGGAGGAATTATATGAAAAAATCACTGCAACGAAGAGCCAGGCAGTCATTTTCACCTACAAATTTCCATTCAAACCAATATTGCTTTGGTAATATGTGTTTATAGGCATCACTTATAGGTTCATGTGAAAGCAGAATTTCATCTAAACTCCAGGAGTTCAGATGCTTCCCCCCTGAAATTGGGAGCACCCCTCCCCAATTTACAAATGTTCAATTTTTAATGAGATTGAAAGGGGGGAGGGAGTATTAAACACATGACTGGAGAGTAATCTTGTTAATTTAATTTAACTTTAATTAAATGCAAATTAACTGAACTCAAGTTACTATCACTTGCTTTCTGATTGGATAAAATTTAGAAAGCAGATTTTTATTTGGCTTTCTTATGGCAAGAACGCATAGAACTTTATCATTTCCCCCCCCCCAATGTATAGGATGAAATGAGATAAACAAACAAACAAACATTAATGCATTCAAATCTGAATACATTAATCAGTCAACTTCAGTTCCTCTCCCATTTGTTTGAATGCCTGGCACTTAAAATCTAGGTCAAAATCTTTGTACATAATTCACTGTCTGGGACACTTCATTAGGGTTGCCTTTAAAAAAAAAATTCAGGCTCTTGATCATCAGGATTTTTATGGCAAGCGAGAGGCACAGTGGGTCAGTGGCTTAAACGCCCTGGAGATGGTCTCTACTGCAACAGTTCGAGTCCTAGCATTGCCTGGTGGAGTGAGCTCCTGTCACCTGCACCAGCTTCCACCTACCTAATGGTTCAAAAACATGCCACATGAGAGTAAATTAATAGGTACCACTTTGGTGGGAAATGTGACAGTGTATTGTGCTGATAGTCAGATAATGTCGATGTTGGACCTGCCCATGTGCAATGTCCAATTGCGAGGCGACATCGGTTATGACAGAAGACTCAAGATAATGTCACAGGGCACTGCTTACCTTTCTGGTACAGAGATAGTTCAGCACCTGTGCAACCTGAATAGTGCATGAGCACGAACTTGTTCTGACCAAGGCTTCCCAAGAACATGAAGCAAACTCCTCGTCCCAACAAAAAACCCTTTTATTAATTTATTGTGAATTCTGCTCATTCACATTCAGCAAAGTCTTTCGAGGGAGGATTTACAGTCACAGACTTCATCTGGCTTGGAGAGCTGCCAGGCCAATCTCTGCAAAACTTGGCAAGGAGTCTCAAAGAGTCACAAATCAATTAAGCGAACTAATTGTCTCCTGCAAACTCCACTCCCCTTTCGCTCCTGTTTTATTTCCTCTGGGAGCAGCCATTCATCATTCACCTGTGGCCTTACTCCCAAGTTGACTCTGTTCTTTAGTTGTTCCCTTCATCTGGCAACTCTGCGCATGCGCACACTGGGAACAGGCTCCAGCTGTTTGTCTGCCTCACTGATATCTGCCTCTGAAGGCAGCTGATAACTGGCATACGGCTCTGGCTCCCTCTCTGCCTCCAACATAGAGCCCTCATCAGAGCCTTCCCCAGCCTCCAGGACTGGCCCATGTTCCTCCCCAACCTCCTCACTGTCCGAATCTGCGGCCAGCTCTCTTGTCCGCTGGTGGGCCACAACAGAACTAAGGTCTAACACTCTTTGTTTTAATTTATTTTTTATTTTTAAACATACAAAGACAAACAAGATATAACATATAAAACCCTCATCGATTACATATAGCATGTCATTTGGTTACAAGCATTTGTGCATCAATCTTTTCAATTGCATGTACAATCACTGATTATCCATCAAATATAGCTAAATACATCATTGAGCATCTTGTATTCAGTTACAGTTAATATTCCTTCATTTTAAGCAAACCTTGTTTCCTTGCATCCTTAATTGTCTATTTAATAACAATAAGTCTTTATGTAATCACCTATCTCATTCTATTATTCTTACAATACAAAAGAATTTTCGAACAATTTATATTTGTACATCACTACTTTCAATAACTGCTATGTATTAACACTGTAATCTGGATAATAGTAACATCACCATGTGGTAAAGTAAATGTATGGCAAGAGAACTAATCCTTCTATACCCCCACATCAGCCAGCCAGAACTGATGAAGCTTCTTGGATGAGAAGCAAAATGTTTTCTTTCTCAAGGGGAAAAAAAAAGATCAGAAAAAATTGTCTTTTGAAAAAGCATGTTTGAGTTATGGCAAGCAGGTAAACAGATTTCCTTCATGGTAGATGACAATTTTGTTCATTCCTTTTTGTAAGAAATTACCACATCCAATCACATTTCTTTATCCTGGAATGATGAGAAGAAATTGAGATGGGAACAAATGAACCAAACAATCGAGGTGAAAAATGTATAAATCTCTTCTTCTGTACTTAACATTGAAGGCTTTTTAAGTTTTCTCTCTTTAACCAATGTAAAATTATCTTCTGGGTTAAAGTGCTTTAGAAACAGAAGCTGTTCCACATCTTCAGAAAATTATAGTACAAATGGAAGCTAGCATTGAATTAGAAGCTACAAGTAGCATTTAGATTTTCAGTACTTCAAGCCTTTTGTTGGCTAACATGCAATATCCGTTAACAGCTCTTAATATTTCTAGCAAAATGGGAGGAAATCTGTGAAATATTATGGCAGATAGGCTTTTAATGGGAAAAAAAGAGAAACTGGTACAAGGTTAAATTTTTATTTTTCATTTAGAAGAGTGTAAAATTATATTTTATTTTAGTATGAAATGACATTTGCAGTCAAATAGTAAGCGTTATACGGTCAAATACACTTCTCTGCTCTTCTCTTTTTTCCAATCCTGATGTTTAACAGGGAAAAAGTATCTAGAAATAGCAGAGATCTACAGCTATCTTGTATTAGTTTGACAACTGAATAAGACAATATTTCTACTTTACTTTTCAGGAATCAAATGATGGGCTGGACTTTTGTAGCCCAAATCTGATGCCCCTAATGAACGAGTCTTCATTATTTACAAAGGCTTCAGTTAGCATTGCAACCAATGGCTCCATTGAGCACCTTGCTAGAATCCAAGCATGTTTTTCACAATTACTCTTCCACCTTCTATTTATTCATTCAGTTTTCAACAATGCCCCGTTTCCTTCCAATACTCAAAGTAGTAGAGAGGGGAGGGTGATACAATGCCTAATCTTCTCTTTTCTTTTTTACTGTTCAGAATTCAAAGAGACTCAAGACAAAGATGTAAAGTTGCCATTACCAATGGCAAAGAAATAGGACTTTTAAGGGGGTGGGTGGGTGAGTGAAGTCAAGACTGATCAGAAGAGTTTCATATTAAAGCATTTCATTGTAAATACCACGAGTGGGCAGCCCATTCCAGAAATAGTTTGTTTCAGTTGATGTGGTTCACTTTTTATTACAATATCCATGATCCATGAATAAGTTTTTAATTCATGAAATGGAAATATATGAAGCATTCACCTGCCAATCTAAAGATCCATCTATATAAATACAAATGTAACAAGAGTTTGTTCAAAACCGCTAATCTCCGAAAGTACTTCACCGATCGCTTCCAAATTTTCACACAACGTTCCTTTGAAATACAGCACCAATGATATATATATAGAGTGTGTAGATGTCCCACCTGTGCCAGGTACATGCAACGGAAATGTAAAAAATTGTAAAAAAGGTAGGTAGATGGATACAGAGAGCAGTGGGCCACAGGTATTATGTCATCCTTTATGACATAAAATATTCTGTCCATAGAGATAGAGAGAGGGAGGGAGAAATGCAGTAGGTAGGTAGGTAGGTAGGTAGAGGGACAGAGAGATAGAGAGAGGGAGGGAGAAATGCAGTAGGTAGGTAGGTAGGTAGGTAGGTAGGTAGGTAGAGGGACAGAGAGAGGGAGGGAGAAATGCAGTAGGTAGGTAGGTAAGTAGGTAGAGGGATAGAGAGGGAGAGGGAGAAATACAGTAGGTAGGTAGGTTGGGGGTTATATGGTGGTTGTGTGTACGTGTTTGTGTGTGCAGGTGTAGATCTACACACAGATTGGTTGGCCATTTAACCACAATGGGCCACAGCAACACGTGGCCGGGAACGGCTAGTAGATGGATATTTAAAAAGAACATTGTGATTGCTTAGTCTGCTGTCTGCTCATGAGCAAGTTCCTATCCTCTTAACCAAGCCTTCTGTTTTATTATCTTTAAAACAAACTTGGACAGAATACACCTTGTAGCACAGGTTACATTTGAGGTGTACTCATCCTCCATACATTGGGATATGTGACTACCATAACTGAATGTTAGAAGTGGACGAATAATCAAACAATTGTTCACCGTGGTTTCCCAGGGGCCAGTGAAGTGCAAACCTGAGACCAATCCAGCTATTGATTTCTGATCATTTGTGCCTCATTTGTGTAATCCTGAGTCCGAATCTGAATCTGAATACCTTTAGGGTCACTTTTAAGATTTTAGAAGAATGAGCCTCCTTTATATTAACTATTTATTTGGAGAGTTCTGGCAGCACAGTGTTTAAAATGCAGTACAGGTAGTCCTCAATGTACGACCACAACTGACCCCAAAATTTATGTTGTTAAGTGGGAAATTTGTTAAGTGAGTTTTGCCCCATTTTACGACTTTTCTCGCCACATTTGTTCAGCGAATCACTGCAGCAGTTAAATTATTAACACCGTTGTTAAGTGAATCTGGTTTCCCCATTGACTTTGCTTGTCCGAAGGTCGCAAAAGGCAATCACATGACCTCAGGACATTGCGACCGTCATAAGTTTGAGTCAGTTGTCAAGCATCCTAATGTAAATCAAGTGATCACGGGAATGCTACAATGGTTGTAAGTGTGAAAAATGGTCATAAGTCACTTTTTTCAGTGATGCTGTAATTTGAAATGGTCGCTAAATGAACGGTTGTAAGTTGAGGGCTACCTATGTTACAAGCTAACTCTGCCCACAATCTAGAGGTTGATCCTGATGGGCACAAGGTTGACTCAGCTTTCCATCCTTCCAAGGTCAGTAAAATGAGAACCCAGATAGTTGGGGAAAATATTCTGACATTGTAAATGCCCAGAGAGTGCTGTAAAACACTATGGGGCAGTATATAAATCCAAGTGCTGTTATTATGAACCAGGGTGGCACAGTAGTTAGAATGCAGTACTGTAGGCCACTTCTGCTGACTACCGGCTGCCTGCAATTTGGCAGTTCAAATCTCACCAGGCTCAAGGTTGACTCAGCCTTCCATCCTTCCCAGGTGGGTAAAATGAGGAGCCAGATTGTTGGAGGCAATAGGCTGACTCTGTAAAACTGCTTAGAACAGGCTGTAAAGCAATGTAAAGCGGTGTATAAGTCTATAAGTGCTATTGCTATTTAGTTGGCCCTTTTTTTTTTAGATGTAGAAGTTGGAGGTTTTGAAAGTATAGAAACTCTGAGAAGCTATAATTGCAAATAATCCAATGGATAACACAGCCTCCAAAGGATCAAGCTAGTGACCCATTTCCAAATGTTAGTTGAGAAATATATCAATGCTCTTGAAATCTAATTTCTTAATTACACTGAAGTAAAAACAATCCTCAGGGGCCATTTTTCACATTTCCACCCCATTGGCTTGAACTTGAAACCCATGCAAAGAATAGCTAGACTGAATGGAAAACAAGCAGGGGTGCAGTTAAGTGTGTGGCTTGGGGTAAAGTCCCTGAAATTGCCTACATGCCTTAGCAGATGGGCAGCGTAATGCACAATATGCTTTGCTAAAGCAAATTGGATTTGTATGAGTGAAAATGCTTTGGGGATCAGGTTGTAACTCTCATTTCCAAACAGCCATGAGAACGTGGAAGCTCATTAGTGTAGAAAGTTAGCTTCCCTCTCCTGGAAGAATGAAATATTTTAGGAAATGTTAAAAAGGCAGAATATTATATTTTCTAGTTGCAATGGATGGGCTGTGAAAGTTGGACCATAAGAAAGGCTGAGCACCAAAGAATGGAGGTCTTTGAATTATGGTGCTGGAGAAGACTCCTGTGAGTCCCTTGGACTGCAAGGCGATGAAACCGGTCAGTCCTAGAGGAGATCCACCCTGGCTGCTCTTTAGAAGGCCAGATCCTGAAGAGGAAACTCAAATGCTTTGGCCACCTGATGAGAAGGAAGGACTCACTGGAGAAGAGCCTCATGCTGGGAAAGATTGAGGACAAAGGAAGAAGGGGACGACAGAGAATGATGTGGCTGAATGGAGTCAATGAAGCAGTCAGCGCAAGCTTAAATGGCCTCCAGAGGATGGTAGAGGACAGGAAGGCCTGGAGGAACATTGTCCATGGGGTTGCAATGGGTCGGACACGACTTTGCAACTAACAACAACAACAAAAAGGGAGAAATATGCTCTTGGAGACAGAAAGCAGCCCACCTTTCTTAGTAGCCCTCAGCAGATAAAGAGCCTTAAGAGATAAAGAGATAGATAGCTCTATTCATAAGCAAATACCCTCACCCAAGATCCAACAAAGGTAGGATTGCCCAATGCCCCTTTATTGTATCACCCTCAAACTGGGAGCTCACACAACCTACAGAGCCAGCTATGACCCATATATAACCCATACATGGCTCCATGGGACTCTGACAACAGCCAATAGAACACATGTTCTTGTGCAGGAACAAGAAGTTCAAGTGCAAAGCCCGAGAGAAGGTATAAAAGCCACCCACTCTCAATTCCATGGGGTCACACTTGCTTGGTTGTTTTGCTTCATCATTAAACCCTCTTTCCAACAAGTCCCCATGTTTCCAGTGTCTTTCTCCCAGCTTGGAACTGAACCAGATGGATATATCTTCCCACATTAGTTTAAGGACTGAGCTGAGTGAAAGATATTGCCCAGATGTATTGCTTTGTTGCCATCCAGTAATATCTTGGCATTTGCAGCTCATATCTCATAGACATAGCCAGAGGTGGTATTCAGCCAATTCGGACTGGTTCGCCTGAACTGGTAGTGGAAGTTGTGGGTGGGCTCCCCCCCTCCCCAGCTCTATGCACATTTTCAAACCAAAGCACATGCATGGAAGGCCAAGCACATGCGTGGACGGCGTGCATGCGAGTGATGTGAGTGCACACGTGTGCTCACATTTGTGAACTGATAGGGAAAGCAAGTGAATACCACGCCTGGACATAGCCTAATCTTAATATTACCAGTAGAACCCACCAGGTCAGAAAGATTGGTGAGCCCTAATTTATGTCCACTCAAAAAGGGACTTGGAATTCCGAGTTGTAAAACCGAATGTCATTCTTCAAAGCAGGTCTGCAGATACAGATATGAAAAAGGATGCTTCTAGGTCAGGGGTCTGCAAAGTTGGCTCTTTTAAGACTGGTGGACTTCAACTCTGAACTCTGGGAGTTGAAGTCCACCAGTCTTAAAAGAGCCAACTTTGCAGACCCCTGTTCTAGGTTTATGAGTCATAAAGGCAATACATTTTCTGCAGGGATACATTACTATAAAAGATGCAGGCAAACGATTAGGCATTCAATCTGTATCACCATACTACTTCCTGGAGCAGACCCTTCTTATGGTGAAAAACAGTGGTCCTTCATATCAAGCCAGATGGGGCTTAGCAATTGGCATATTTAGCTTGATTATGTTGCAGTTATTAGATAGACCTATTTTGTATGCTAATATAAGGTCTATCTTATAATATTTCCATTAAGAAAGGATTACAATTCAATTTGTTATTTTTTCCCCTCAGGCTAAGTTGCCAGCTTGGATTTCTTTTTTATTTGTCACATTTAAGTCATTTATGATATCTCTAGGAACCAGTCCTTTTAAGATAAATTATTGTTTTGTTTTGTGCTTTTGCCAATACTAAATTTGTTCAAATACTTGGAATTACTGAATTTTGCTTCAAGAACTTCATTTCTGTAACTTCATGACTATTCTAATTCTGGAAACACAGATTTTTTAGGAAGAAAAATAGCAAATATAAATATTCAGAAACTTTATAATTTGGTTTATGTGCCATCTACATTTGTATCTTACAAAGCTTTAATACTCAGTAAATTAAAATATACTGAGAAGCTGGGGTGTGGGTGTGTGGGGGCGAATCTTCTTAGAAGTGAATGCCAAATCATTGTCAAGAAAACTATATGGATGTAAACCCCCCATTTACCATTTGTAGCCCAAAACAACTTTTAAATACAAAGTCTTAAATATTCATATTCTTGAAGAGAGAATGACTGAGTTAAGGGGAGGAGTCAAATGGGGAACTAGTGTAGAATCCCTGCGAAGTCTGATTCCCCTTGAATGCCATTGAACTTTATCTAGTCTGATCCAGATGCAAACCACCATTGTGAGAAAATTCCTGTGTTATGAGCAATAAAACAGCTAATCAAAATTTTCACATGTGAATCTGATTGTTTGTGCCTGACATATTGAGTCATGGTATATCCCATTAAGTGCAAAAGATTACATAAGCTTTCCAAAAATCAGGGGAAATATATATATGAGATTGAGGAATTTCTAACATTTCCCTTGAGTTGAGTTTGACATCTTTGATTTAATGGGTACATCCGTGGAATTTTATTGAGGACAACATTGAAGTGCTTTGTCATTGTCTTCTATTAGCACCAGGACTCCTTCACAGAGTACATAATTAACCTATGAACTTCATTACCATAAGATATGGTAATACCCATTACAGTTGAATGGCTTTAAATGGGAATTTGATAAATTCAGGTGGGCAGACTGTGTCTTTGAAGACTTAATGTTTTCTCCTGCTTAGGAGACACTTGATCCAAACTCGAGTTACCAGGGATCAACTTCCAGAGAAAGAGAGAGCTCCACTTTTTTTGCTGATGGGTACCCTTTGAAGCATGTGATCAGTTCTTATGGGAAACAAAATGCAAACTAGGATGGTGGATCTGAGCCAGTAAGTTTATTCTTCTCTTCTAGGTACTTATGCATCTGGAAGAATGTCACTAAAAGGAATTCATTTCTCTACTGCTGTTCAAAATGCACATTATTTCAAACACTATGAATCATTTCCCTAATCTTACCAAAACTGCTTCGGCTTCCCAGAATTACTTGAATATTTTGCTCAAGCCTGATCCTGCTATTTCCTTCCTTTCAATATTTCACTTTAGATTAACTTCAGGACCAGTCCTATTCAGAATGTAAATTGGAAGATTCCCGATTAGAATGCTTGAGTGGCGAAGGGATTCCAAATCCCTGGCATTCTATTTACTGCCTTCAGAAGACCCCAAACGCAATCCACGTACCTCAGATCCTTTATTTATTTGCCGTTACTTATTAAATGAACGTCCTATCTTTCCTCCCAAATAACTAGACAGCTTACAGGACTTAAAAAACACAAACGGTTAAACCTATAAATAAGAATGCTCTAATTAAAATCAAGGCTGCACTGAAACAGCTATTATAAAAATCTGTTTGGCTGACCAAAACGTAATGAAAGTTTTCACCAGTTTCCTAACACTGAGAGAATGGAAAACAAACACCTACTTGGAAAGTATATTCCACAACCTTAGAGCCATGTAGGGGATAGTCCAGTGATGGCTAACCTTTTTTGGCTTGCGTGCCAAAAGCGAGGAGAGCGCAGGGGGGTCGTGCATGGGCGTGCCATACCCATAATGCTATGTGTGTGACTCCCTGCTTTTGGCGTACTTTTTTCACCCTCCCAAGGCTCCAGAGGCTTTCTAGGAACCTGGGGAGGGTGAAAACAGCCTCCCCCCCACCTCCAGAGGCTTCAGGAGCTTCCCTGAAGCCTCCAGAGGGTGAAAAACAGCCTCAAAAGAAGGCATAAATCAGCTGGCCAGCACACACATGTGCACTGGAGCTGACAGAGCAATGACTCGCATGCCCTAAGAAATGGTTCCGCGTGCCACCTGTGGCACCCGTGCCATAAGTTTGCCATCACTGGGATAGTCTTTTCCTGCTTATGATGCAGGGGATTCTTCTGATGTTCTAAGTAACCTTCACAATGGGATAGGTTAACAGATTAACAAGAATTGGAAGGGACCTTGCAGGTCATCTAGTCCAACCCCCTGCCCAAGCAGGAGATCTTACATCTGCCTCTACCTAGGATTGAGCTCACAACCTCCTGATTGTGAGGCGAGAGATCCATCTCTAGGCTCCAGCAGCGGGTTTCAAATCATTTAGATCTGTGATGGCAAACCTATAGCACATGTGACAGAGGTGGCATGCAGAGCCGTCTCTGTGCACGTGCCCCATTGCCAGCTGCTCTTATGGTTTCTTGCGCCAGCCAGCTGGCCTTAATGGGCACAGGAGCACCTGAAAACAGCCTGAGAATGCCCCGCAAAACAGCCTAAAAACAGCCTGGAAAACAGCCTGAAAAAGCCCCCAAATGGCCAAAAGGCAGACAGGCATGCGCCAGCCAGCTGATCTTCGGATTTCTGGCATGCACATGCACGTGCCTTTTGGTTTGAGCACTTGGTGCCGAAAAGGTTCACCATCGCTGATTTAGATCAACACCAGAGCTTGTGCATAGTAAGCAACTGACAACAGGTAGAGATTATTCACTGCAGGTGCATATGATTTCCTAAATTGCACACATACTGTAGCTTCGGTATTTAGCACTTGACAGTTTTCAAGACTAGCCCTATTTACAATACAATACAATAGCAGAGCTGGAAGGGACTTTGAAGGTCTTCTAGTCCAACCCTCTGCCTAGGCAGGAAGCCCTACCATTTCAGACAAATGGCTATCCAATATCTTCTTAAAGACTTCCAGTTTTGGGGCATTCACAACTTCTGGAGGCAAGCTGTTCCACTGATTAATTGTTCTAACTGTCAGGAAATTTCTCCTCAGTTCTAAGTCGCTTCTCTCCTTGATTAGTTTCCACCCATTGCTTCTTGTCCTGCCCTCAGGTGCTTTGGAAAATAACTTGTCTTCCTCTTCTTTGTGGCACCCTCTGAGATATTGGAACAATGCTATCATTTCTCCCCCAGTCCTTCTTTTCATTAAACTAGACATACCCAGTTCCTGCATCCGTTCTTCATATGTTTCATATTTAAAGCAGTCAAGATGGGATGGTTTGGAGGATAATTGAGGGTGGAATTGAAAGTGTTTTATCCTTAAGAAATCACATGCTCCTGGTTCAAATAAATAACAGAGTTGGAAGGGACCTTGGAGGTCTTCTAGTCTAACCACCTGAAGGAGACCCTGTACCATTCAGAGAAATGACTGCCCAGTCTCTTCTTAAAAGCCTCCAGAGAGACAAGCCCTTCTATTGATTAATTGTTCTCACTGTCAGGAAATTTCTCCTTAGTTCTAGGTTGTTTCTCTCCTTGATTAGTTTCCACCCATTGCTTCTTGTTCTGCCCTCAGGTGCTTTGGAGAATAGTTTGACTCCCTCTCCTTTGTGGCAACCCCTGAGATAATAATAATAATAACTTATAATAACTTTGCATTTATTAACCGCTCCCTCTCCCCACAGGGACCCGGGGCGGTGCACAGGAGAAACTAAAAACAATATAAACAATCAATACAAAATATACAGTTTAAAACACCATTAAACTATGTTATCCCGTGCTAAAAAATTAAAACCCATTAAAATACATTTAAAAATCTATAGACAGAGAGACTATAGATCACTGCTATCATGTCTCCCCTGGTCCTTATTTTTCACTAGATTAGACAAAGGAAGAAAAAAAAAGAGAATGTTTCATATACATGTTACTTCCATACAGCCAAAATTTCTGTTGCTAAGTGAGACTGCTGTTAAGTGAGTTTTGCCCCATTTTATGACCTTTCTTTCCACAGCTGTTAAGTAGATCAATGCAGTTAAGTTAGTAGCATGGTTGTTAAGTGAATCTGGCTTCCCCACTGACTTTGTTTGTCATAAGATCACAAAAGGTGATCCCCTGACCTTGGGACACTGCGACCGTCATAAACATGAACCAGTTGCCAGCTATCTAAATTTTGATCACCTGGTCATGGGGAGGCAGCAATGGTCATAAGTGTGAAAAACATTTTTTCAATACCATTGCAACTTTGACCGGTCACTAAACAAATGGTTGTAAGTGGAGGGCTGCGTGTACTATCATGTTGTTACTATTCTGTCTTAGTTTATTATATATTTCAACTATTTCTGCTCGTCAGACTTGGCTGATCTTAAGAAATATGATTGGATTCGTTTACCTCTTTTGTGAAAGACCACTAGGTCAGGGGTGTCAAACTCGCGTTGTCATGGCAGCATCACGTGAGGTATCAGGACTCCCCCCCCCTCTTTGCTAAACCGGGTGGGGCCAGCACGTGACGCATCTAACCTGTGGGCTGTGAGTTTGACACCCCTGCTCTAGGTGATATCAGGGCTGTAGACTAGACTGGGAAATTCAAAGCACAACCACAACCACAACCGGACTTCTGTGCTGTTGCCAAGAGCATGGCATGGTATGAGGTCCATGAGGTCTTCTCATTGGAAAGGCTTAAGGAGACGAGGCAGGTATCCCATCAGCATTGCAGTTGAGTAACTCCCAAACATCAGGGGCAATATGCTAGCTGGTCAGTACCATCATCATGAAGAAGTCCCCTGTAGCAAAATTACAAGAAGGCAATCTGCAGATAAAGGCAAAAACAGTTGATTCTGCCATGTTTATCTTAGCAACAATCCTGATTTGTACTGCAGGCGGCTATATTTTAGGAATCTTAATCTCATGTTCTCTAGGGCTTAATGCCAAGGAACAAATCCTTCAACACAGAATACTTTAAATAAAAATCCAAGTATGTCCTCCTGTGAATCGAGCTTTTGAAATAAATTAGAAGTTGGTGATACTCTGAGAGGGCGATACTTTCTGGAACTCCCGGCTTATTAGTAACTTCTCTGTACAATGGTGAAAAGAAATATCAGCTCTCTTCCTCTGATTCCATGGCATCCATTTCAGAACTGAATCGGGGCAATGGCATTCTGCAGTAGCTGGATAGCCCATCACAGGAATGCACAACCGTTAACTGCTATTGCCCCCATATGAGTGAGTGGTGAGAAGAGAAAGACCAGGCTACAGGGCAAAGATCTGAAGACAAGGAAGAGATTGGTTTGAGAAGCGGGCTTAATAATCAGAGACTGTCTCTGTAATGACTACCATTCTTGAGGTATGATAAAGATATAGTGTCAGAGGTTTTTTTTGCAGAGAAATCAAATCCAGAAAGCACACACAGATAACTGATTCAGCTGAATTCATTAACTTCTTTATATACGTAAGAATAGATGAATAAATGTACAATACCAACATGTGGTCCTTCCAAATAAACACAAGGCAGGAGAGTTACAGGCAAACACAAGCAGTTAGTTTCATATCAGCAGACAAGCCCAGACAGACTGCTACTTTACTTCTCAGAGCAGCAGATTGCTGAAGTTTCTGTTTCAATTCTCTGCACAGGCTTAGATCTGTTTAACCTCCCATTGGCTGACTTATTTGCTATGCCTATTCATTGGCTGACCTTGTTCCCAGTTTTTGTTCCAGTCATGAATATTTTAACATATAGTCCTAATCCTATTGTGTTTCTGAGAAGTATCAGCCACATTTGTGTCTGCCTTGGGAAGCAAACTTGGAGTAAGTATTTGGTTTATTGAGCACCAGGATATTTCATATCTAGAAACCATGCTATGGGTTTAAAAAAAAACCTGGCAACGATAAGATGTTTCTGTTATTTAAGAAATGCGATGTAGGTTTGATGTGAAGAAGATCTTCAGGATTACCTACCTGCAGGGTCTTTATTGAAGAAATAATTTACATTTTCTAAACATCATGCCAGACAAAACCAGATTATGTTCAGGTGTCATGTATCAGTTTATGCAGTATATGTGAGATTTGACAGCTGCAGCATAATGTAAACTTGAAATCAAAACTGCTTATTCTGTGGGTTTCCATTTGGAGCATATTTGGTTTTCCCAGTTGCAATGTATGCCTGTGAAAGTTGGACTGAGCACCAAAGAATTGAGGCCTTTAAACCATAGTGCTGGAGAAGACTCCTGCGAGTCCCTTGGACTGCAAGGCAATCAAACCGGTCAGTCCTAGAGGAGATCAACCCTGACTGCTCTTTAGAAGGACAGATCCTGAAGATGAAACTCAAATGCTTTGGTCACCTAATGAGAAGGAAGGACTCACAGGAGAAGAGCCTCAAGCTGGGAAAGATTGAGGGCAAAAGAAGAAGGGGATGATAGAGAACGAGGTGGCTGGATGGAGTCACTGAAGCAATAGGTGTGAGCTTAAATGGACTGCAGAGGATGATACAGGACAGGAAGGCCTGGAGGAACATTGTCCATGGGGTCATGATGAGTCGGACACGACTTCGCAACTAACAACAACAACATTTGGAGCATGCCTGCATGATTACCTCTACCTGAAAATATCATATATCATATATCATATCAATCACCAGTCAGAACATAGAACAACTCAAAGAAATAGTGCATTATGTAAAAAAAAAACCTGTCAAAGTAAAGAAGAGCTAAATTAATAATCCCTCAGCTAAATTAGTTGTAAGAATGTAATGTTAAGAACAGCTAGGATAAATTATATAATGATACTAATAATGGTACTAATAGCATCCATTGGTCAAATAATCAATTCTTCCAATTTTAAACAATCATGA
This sequence comes from Rhabdophis nuchalis, assembly GCA_039707465.1. Classification (NCBI taxonomy): domain Eukaryota; kingdom Metazoa; phylum Chordata; class Lepidosauria; order Squamata; family Natricidae; genus Rhabdophis; species Rhabdophis nuchalis. The sequence continues at coordinate 49,564,904 of CM077649.1, forward strand.
TTGCATAACATTAAACAAGATTAAACCGGCATCATTCCTCCTAAGGTTGCACATGGTAAAGTTGTCTGTTAATCAGCTTTATCTCTCCAAGAAAGAACAGATACCATTCGATCTATAAAAACAGGAAGAGCTGCTGGTTTAGATGATAATCCCACTGAATGATATCAAACATATACTGAAGCCTTTTGCTTTCACTGTAGAAACCTGATTAAACATTGCCTCCAGCTAAGGGTTCCTCAGCATTTCCTTGTTTTTACAGTTGTTATTTTCTTTTATATTTCTCCAATTTCTAGGCAGGATGTATATTTTTAGACTCTGAAAAATGACACGTGTGGCCCGGGAGCAAAATGGTACAAATGAAAGAAAGCGGTAGAAGAAGGGGGGGGGGGGGAAATCAATAAATGCCACTCTACAGTAGTCCATACAAAGTCAGGAAATGTAGGTTGGTTTTCCAAGGACAAGTAAGATTTGACTTTATCCCTGCAGATCAAGTGGTCGTGGTAAGTACCGGATCAGTTTCTAGGGCTTTGTAAACACAAAGATGGAATGAGCTAGAGAGAAAAAGATCAACTGGAAATTCATGCCTTTTGGTGTAACGCAGCAAAAGTTTACTGATAACTAGACAGGACTGGAATATGTTAATGTTGATTCTTACCTTTCTTGTTGCTTATTAAGCTTTTGCACAATGGGAAAAAAATGTGCTTTGTAATATGAAGGTAAAGGTTCCCCCACACGTGCATGCTAGTCGTTCCCAACTCTAGGGTGTGTGTGTGCTCATCTCTGTTCCTAAGCCAAAGAGCCAGCGCTGTTTGAAGATGTCTCCGTGATCATGTGGCCTGCATGACTAAATGCCGAAGGTGCACAGAACGCTGTTATCTTCCCACCAAAGTGGTCCCTAGTTTTCTACTTGCATTTTTACATGCTTTCGAACTGCTAGGTTGCCAGAAGCTGGGACAAGTAACAGGAGCTCACTCTGTTATGTGGCACCAGGGATTTGAACTGCTTACATGCCACACCCCTTGTAGCTTTGTAATATATGGGAATGCTAATAAGGATCTTTCTTGAAATAAAGCGTTCTAAACATGGAAAAATGTGATTGCTTTAGTAATTTAGAAAGAAGTGCTTTGTGCTCCTATCCATTGCAAAGCTCCTCTTTCGACACAGACCTATTGCTTATTACATCAGTCATAATTCGGGGAGCACGTACTGCTGAACAGAAGCAAGGAGGAAAGCAAATTTACACTGTACTAAAATCTGCTTTCAACTTTTTTCCATATAGGTTTTTTTATTTCTGAATTTCATTTTGGATCTTGATAGACTTGAACATTGGGCGCTATCTAACAAAATGAAATCCAATGGTGAAAAAAGTAAGGTTCTACATTTGGGCAAGAAAAGCAAAATGCCTAGGTACAGTATAGGTGGTACCTTGCTCAATAGTAGTAACTATGAAAGGGATCTTGAAGTCCTAGTGGACAACCATTTAAATAGGAGCCAGCAGTGTGCAGCAGCTGCCAAAAAAGCCAACACAGTTCTAGGCTACATAAACCGAGGGATAGAATCAAGATCACGTGAAGTGTTAATACCACTTTATTATGCCTTGGTAAGGCCACACTTGGAATACTGCATATAGTTTTGGTCGCCACGATGTAGAAAAGACGTGGAGACTCTAGAAAGAGTGCAGAGAAGAGCAACAAAGACAACGAGGGGACTGGAGGCTAAAACATGAAGAACGGTTGCAGGAAGGGTATGTTGGGTTGGGTATGTCTAGTTTAATGAAAATAAATGATTAGGGGAGACATGATAGCAGTGTTCCAATATCTCAGCGGTTGCCACAAAGAAGAGGGAGACAAGCTGTTCTCTAAAGCACCTGAGGGCAGGAGAAGAAGCAATGGGTGGAAACTAATGAAGGAGAGAATCAACAGAACTAAGGAGAAATTTCCTGACAGTTAAAACAATTAATCAGTGGAACAACTTGCCTCCTGAAGTTGTTGAATGCTCCAACACTGGAAGTTTTTAAGAATATATTGGATAACCATTTGTTTGAAGTGGCGTAGGGTTTCCTGCCTAAGCAGGAGGTTGAACTAGAAGACCTCCGAGATCCCTTCCAACTCTCCTATTCTATTCATTAGGGAAAAGAGACGTTCTTCAGACGACACCAAGCTGGCAGGAATAGCCAACACTCCAGAAGATAGGCTTAAGATACAGAAAGATCTAGACAAACTTGAACATTGGGCACTGTCTAATAAAATGAAATTCAATTGTGAAAAAAGTAAGATCCTACATATAGGCAAGAAAAACCAAATGCACAAGTACAGTATAGGTGGTACCTTGCTCAATAGTAGCAACTGTGAGAGGGATCTTGGAATCCTAGTGGACAACCATTTAAATATGAGCCAGCAGTGTGCAGCAGCTGCCAAAAAAGCCAACACAGTTCTAGGCTGCATCAACAGAGGGATAGAATCGGATTCCGGTTCCGGCTCCTGCGGCGACGGGCGAGCCTAGCGCTCGCTCGCCGCTTTGTTTCTTCTTCTGCCCCCCAACGGGGGCGAGACTCCTCTTTTTTGAGGGTCTCCCGTAGGGCCGGCTCGTCGGGGGGCGCCCCCCCCACAGCGGTGGAGGAAGTGGCTTCCGGCTCGGCTCAGGTGAGGGAGAACATGCTAGCGGGGGGTTCTCCCTTCGCCTAAGGAAGACGGCACCATTCACAACAATGAGGAGGGCTGATCGGCTCAGTCGGAAGGGCTCCCGAGGCTTCAGCTGCGAGGAGAGAGTGAGTTTTTAAAAAAACTTTTTATTCTGCTGCCAGCCAGGCTGAACGGACTGGGAGGGGGGTGTTTATTTTCAAAAAAAAAACCCTCGGATTTAAGCGGCACGTCAAAATGGCTTCTCTGCAAAGAGAAAGCGGAAACTTTCACTCCGGACGGTCTTTAACAAGGGAAAGTGGATTGTGACTTTCTGCAACATTGTTTCTAGGTCTGGCTGAGTTTAAAAAATTCTTTTTTTTTGCTACTCTCTCACCTGGCGCTGAGATGAGCGGTGGAAGTGGCTTCTCTGTGTCCCTGCCTGACTATTTCAACTAAGGAAAATTTCCAGCGTCTCTTTGAAAGCAGGACTCTCTCTGGATTTTTGAAAAAAAAAATTTTTTTGATGGATTTGTGACTTCTTCTCTGGAATACCTTCGTTATTACTATTTGTTGATTTGGGAAATTGTGTCTCTTTTGGTTTCTGAATTGTTTGCAACTCCACAGCCCTGAATTGAACTGAGCTCCTGATCTGCCCCACCAGCCCCACCCGGAAAACGCCATCTTGGTGGCAGTGACTTTAACTTTTAACCATGGCACAAGAAGCAGCACTTGTAAATTTGGAACAAAGGATGGCTTCTCTTGAAATCTCTATGCAAACTTTGATATCAGAAATAAAGGCCCAGAGGGCTGAAAATAGTACTTTCAAAAAGGAGCTATTGGATACCCGGAAGCAAGTGTTGGAGAATACACAGAAGAATGAAGAATTGGAAGGAGGGTTGGAGGGGGCTAAGGGAGAGATTAAAAATGTTTCTAATGAGGTGGGGGAAATAAATGGGCATGTGTCTAGGATAGATATGGAAAGAATGACATATTTTTTGAGATTTCAGAATGTTCTTGAGGAATCTGGTGAATGCCTACCTGATCTTATGAGTACAATTTTAGCAGACTATTTACAAAAACCTAAGGATGAGATCAGGCGGGACATTGACCTAGCCTATAGAATTAATTCTGCATATGCCAGGATGAATGAAGTGCCTAGAGAGATACATGTGAAATTTGTTAGAAGGTCAACCAGAGAGGAAATCCTGAAAGCGCAGAGAGAGAAACCTTTAACTTATCAACGAGAAACGGTCACTATCTTGAAGCAGATCCCTAGAAAAATTAGAGATTCAAGAAGGAATTTTTCCTTCTTGTCTAAAACCTTGTTTGATCACGGGATTTGGTTCAAGTGGATGACACCTGAAGGGATGCTGGTGTTCTGGGAAGGAGGAAGAGTGAGGATTAAAACAGTTGCTGAGGCGGAAGCCTTTCTTAAAAAACATTCCTCTGCCCTGGGGGAAGATCCAGGGGGGACGGAGGGGGTCACGGCCCCGCCCACGGGGGGCCAGGGAGGAGAGAAAGAAGATACAATAGCCAAAAGACTTAGATCAAAAAAATAACTTTGCCTTGATTTTTCTTGAACAATTTTGTATAATATTTCTATCCGGACTTTTTGTAAATGTCTGACAGCATGAAAGGGAGAATTTAGGTAAATGTACTTGCTTTCATCTTGTAGTGGTATGGAAAATGTTTTCTATGTTAACTTTTTTAATGTGTATTTTGAGGTCTCGGAAGGCCCGACGACTCTGACGTGAATGCTCTCAAAATTTCTTTGTAACCATTACCCTATCCTGTTAAAAAATGTAAAACCAATAAAACTTTTTCAATATAAAAAAAAACAAAAAAAAAAAACAGAGGGATAGAATCTAGATCGCGTGAAGTGTTAATGCCACTGTATAGTGCCTTGGTAAGGCCACACTTGGAATACTGCATACAGTTTTGGTCGCCACGATGTAGAAAAGATGTGGAGACTCTGGAAAGAGTGCAAAGAAGAGCAACCAAGATGATTAGGGGACTGGAGACTAAGACATATGAAGAACGGCTGCAGGAGCTGGGTATGTCTAGTTTGATGAAGAGAAGGACCAGGGGAGACATGATAGCAGTGTTCCGATATCTCAGAGGGTGCCACAAAGAAGAGGGAGTCAAACTTTTCTCCAAGGCACCTGGGGGCAGGACAAGGAGCAATGGGTGGAAACTAACCAAGGAGAGAAGCAACTTAGAACTAAGGAGAAATTTCCTAGCAGTAAGAACAATTAACCTTTGGAACAGCTTGCCTCCAGCAGTTGTGAATGCCCCATCCCTGGAAGTCTTTAAAAAGATGTTAGACAGCCATTTGTCTGAAATGATATAAGGTTCCTGCCCACGCAGGGGGTTGGACTAGAAGACCTACAAGGTCCCTTCCAACTCTGCTATTGTATTGTATTGTATTGTATTCAACCGTTTCTTCAGAGGAGGTCTATAACCTGATGGTCATAGTAACAATTTTATTAATAAAGCTCTAAGCAAGACATCCCTTTCCTTGAGAATCTAAAAGAGGTGTAGGAATCTAGGGATGTTTGGGAGCATTAGAGTGAATTGTAACACATCACTGTTGTGAAAATGCCGCACTCAGTCTGTGATTTCTTTCTTTCCTTCTGAAATTCTTTTCTTGGAAAGAAATTGAAAAGCAGATTTGCTTTCTTCAGACGGAACGAAACATTGAAGATATACCAGTGTTGTCATCTCTTTTATATGCACTACAATGGCAAAGAATCTTTTTTAAAAACAAAATAAAAATCTGAAAAGCTAACAAAGCAATAAAACAAACAATATTAACTTTACAAATCCATTTGAACAGATACCATCATCAAAACAAATGACTTTTAAAGCATAGTGAAAAATGAAGAAAAGAAAAAAGAAAGTACCTTGATTATGAGTTATGCTATAAACTACTAAGTCCTTCATCAACTTTATCTGATGGCAAGAATTCATAGCTGTATTTTAAAAAAGTTCTGTCATTTTGATGTAAGCCTCCTTTTATAATCTGATTATTATTATTTTCTTTTACTTTAAACTCTGTTCTTAGGTTTCCTTAAAAATGAAATTTAGGATGCTTTCAAATCAAGAAGGATAAATCAGTTTACCTCTCAGTCTATATCACTTACATATGTAAACATCCATAAATCCATTCCATATTTTCATGTTTATCTTATATGTATTTAAAACCGCTGAGAAACATCTACACAGAATTTCACATCTGACTTTTTCAAAGACTTTTTAAAAAAAGTTTTAATATGCATGTGTGTGTGTGTGTGTGTGTGTGTGTGTGTGTGTGTGTATCTGTGTGTGAAGCACCTGATATGCCCAGATATGGGAGGGAACATATTGCTTCCCTTTGGTCTTTCAGCTCCACCCTATGAGCCTCCCAGGCAGGAAACAGTTTTGTATTGCATTTGTGCTGATATGTGTGTGTGTGTGTGTGTGTGTGTGTGTGTGTGTGTGTGTTGCATTTGTGCCAATAAATAAATAAAGGGAGACTAGTATAGATATATTTCAAGCTATTTAGCTTTCATCAGCTAGCCATACCCTTACTGGGATTAGAATTATGGCTAGCTGGTGAGAGCTAAATAGCTTGAAATAGATCTATACTAGTTTCCCTTTATTTATTTATTAGCACAAATGCAACACAAATGTAACAAAAGGCAACATAAAAGAATAGCTTTCTGCCTGGATGGCTTCTAGGGTGAGCCAAAAGACAAAAAAGGAAGCAGTGCGCTCCCTCCCATATTTGGGCATACCAGGTGTTGTGACACTATGTGTGTGTGTGTGTGTGTTTGTGTGTGTGTGTGTTGGGTCACAACACCTGGTATGTCCAAATATGGGAGGGAGCATATTGCTTCCCTTTTCTGTCTTTTGGCTCACCCTAGGAGCCATCCAGGCAGAAACTATTTTTTTATGTTGCCTTTGTTTATCAGCACAAATGCAACACGCACACACACACACACATCTTTAGAATTAATAAATTACCACTCAAAATATACTTTTCTAAACAGAATATTCTCTCAACTCATCTATTTAAAATGCATTTACATTTACAGCCTGATGTTTTACAGATATGCTGGAACTCAGTTCCCACATTCAGTTTTCAACTTTTTTGCTGAGAAATTTGGGAGTTGATGGCCAGAAGGACAATGCCAATGCTGAAATACATAGGGTGAAATATTCAGTGGGTTTTAAAAGCATCAGGGAATGGATTGGATGCATTCAGTCTTGGCTGTAACATATTTACAGCCCTCAAGTTTCATCTTGGATGGGTGTGTTGTGTGTGTCCTTTTTTCTTCCTTTATTTTTCTTCATATTTTATATCCATTTATTTTATGTGATACCTTTTCAAATGGATTTGTAAAGTTAACATTGTTTATTTTATTGCTTTGCCAACTTTTCTTTTCAAAATATTACATTACTAGCTATACCCGGCCACGGGTTGCTGTGGCCCCGTCTGGTTAAATGGCCAACCAATGTTTGTGTAGTTAGCTATTGAGTTTATGTTGTTCCTATATCCCTCTACGCCCCTAACTATCCCTAATACACTTCCAGGAAGGCAAGCCATTTTTTAGAAGGGTGCTATATCTTATTTGTCCCCTCAATGTCCTTTGAATTAGCGTGGCAAGAGCAGAAATTTCTGCCTGGAGAGGAGAGTGCTGGGCCGTGAGGCGAAAGGGGAGACGTGCAGGCTGCCTGTTGGCCTCTGAGAGGCACGCGCACACGCGCTGGACGTTTCAGGGCCCCTATCGATCTCAATGGCCCTAAGATCCCCAATCCTATCAATCTCAACGCCCCTAACTATCCCCAATATACCTCCAGGAAGGCAAGCCGTTTTTTAGAAGGGTGCTATACTTATTTGTCCCCTCAATGTCCTTTGAATTAGCGTGGCAAGAGCAGAAATTTCTGCCGGGAGAGGAGAGTGCTGGGCCGTGAGGAGAAACAGGAGAGGTGCGGGCTGCCGTTGGCCTCTGAGAGGCATGCGCACGCGCGCTGGACGTTTCAGGGCCCCTATCGATCTCAATGGCCCTAACGATCCCCAATCCCTCTCTGCCAATCGCGCATGTCAATCGCACGTGCAGGGGGCTTTTTCATAACGTAGGAGGAGCTACAGTGAAGTAAGAATATTTTTCAGTTCGTACCTTTTTTTGTGTGTAATTTGTACACAACACATATTTGTTAGGCACAAAATGATTAGCTATTCTATTATCCGAAATGCTTGGCTATATTGTGTGAAAGTTTGGTATAAATCGGTCGGGTACTTTTTGAGATTAGTGGATTCGTACAAACTATTTTACATTTTTATTTATATAGATAAAAAGAAGGAACTTGTCACACAGGTGCCCTTGCTTGGAGAGATCCACTTCCTGCCTAGCTTTGTGCCAAAAAAGTATATTTTTTATTGTGCTTTAGCTACTCTGTTAATAACAAGATCTGAGGCCTGTTGCCCTGTCTCACTTATTTGTCTCAGAAATGGGAGAATTGGTTAACTGATAGAGGCAGCTAAATTCTAAATGGGAAAGACTTGGGTTGCCTCATACAGTATCTTCATATTTAGAGGACTCTATCAGGCCCAAAGAACCAAGAATGGAATGTCTTCTGATATGTTTGCAACCAGTTGCTTAGTTACCTCACTCCTCCTTTCCCAGTCACCTGTTGGAATGACCTTGGTTCCCACAGGAAACCTTTGTGTTTTGACTGCAAAACCCCAGTTAACTATTCCCCCATTCCTGTCCCCATTTCTACCTTGTGGCAACCCTGAAGCCAGAAAGATGACCTGAGCCAGGACGGTTCTTTATTGCTGTTTACCTATAGACAGAATCATGCCAGACTAAAGCAATTATTTGCAATAATTATAGATATGCACTGTTCATTGCTAGGGAGAGTCCTATTTTGCTGTCCTTGCCTGCCAGACAGTCCAAGTGGTGCTAATTCCTTGCCCTCTAGGAAGGAGCCCGGGGTGGGATTCAGCCGGTTCAGACTGGTTCGCGTGAACTGGATGCTGATTTTACATCTGGTTTGCCGAACTGGTAGTTCCAAGGACTGGTAGTTGCCACACCCACCACACCCTGCTCCTCCTAAATCCAATTTGGATGCCAGATAAGTGCAGGGTCCATGTGGAGGCTCTGGGAGGGTGAAAAACAAGCCTTCTGGAAGTTTTGGGAACAGACCTGTTTCCAGCCTCCGGAATGCAGGAGATAGAGTAGGCCATGCCCATCATGGCTCTGCCCACCTAGCAACTGGGCAGAAAACCAGTTGCTAAAATTTTTGAAACCCACCCCTGAAGGAGCCCCTCTCTTCTGTGATTCCTGAAGACTACATGGGGCTTCCCTTGAGGTGCACTCGAAAGCTACAGTTAGTGCAGAATGCAGCCGCTCGGGTGATTACGGGAGCCTCTAGATGCTCCCATATAACACCGATTCTGTGCGAGCTGCACTGACTTCCTGTGGTCTTTCGGGTGCGCTTCAAGGTCTTGACGACCATCTTTAAAGCGCTCCATGGCTCGGGACCTAGTTATATGCGAGACCGTCTCCTGCCCCATACATCCCTTAGACCGATCCGCTCCCACAGAGAGGGTGCCGTCGGCCGGACAATGCCGACTGGCGACACCCAGGGGAAGAGCCTTCTCTATGGCGGGCCCCGCCCTGTGGAACGACCTACCCCCTGAACTCCGTACCATCACTGACCTCCGCCTCTTCTGCCAGTGTCTAAAGACACATCTTTTTCAGCAAGCCGGCCTAACATAGTTTTAATTGGGGATTTTAATTGGTTTTAGCGCAGGACTTGGTATTTAATAGGTTTTTAAATTTTTTGTATTTTTGTATTATTTTGTATGTTATTTTAAATTCCTGTGCGCCGCCCTGGGTCCTTTTGGAGAAGGGCGGGATATAAATCAAATAAAACTAAACTAAACTAAACATTCCACCACAAACTCATAATCCAAATCCCTCCCACAAACCTGGGACAAGCAGACAAGAAGCCATATTCTCCTTATTATAAGGAGAAGGTCTGTTCACTGTTTTTTTTTTGAAAGCAACCAGAAAGAGAGAAAACATAGAAGGCATTATCTTCCAGAGACAACTGATTGCAAAGGAGGCAATTCAAAACTGTTTACTTCAGCCTACAGGTAATTTTAAGAGGAAGAAAGGAAAAGGCACGCATTGAAATGAAAGCTGGGGGACTAGAACAAATCAAGTTTTCCTTGGATAACTTAATTATTCTCCGCAGTGGAGAATGCAACTTTAACCTCTGAGAGCTGCAGGCAATTTGTCACATAACAACATTAGTACATGAATTTCAAATCAAGCAAGAGTAGTCAAAGGCTTTGGGCTGCCTTGGGTACATTCTTATATCCAGTGACAGAATCACTTTAAAACCTCAGGCTAGAATAAACCTGAAGATAATGCAATGTTTTCTAATGAGAGAGCGGAGAATCATATTTAAAATGTGTCATTCAGAAGGATGGGCGATGTGGTGTCATTTCGCTCTGCTGTTTCCACTGGGTGTGCATTGGTTCTTCAACAGCAGCTCAGAAATAGTCATTTTTGAGGTTTGCCGATGGTTTATTTTTAAAAAGGAACACGCTGCTGCTTTCTAGACTCTTTCATGAGCCTGTATGACAGATACAAATAGATAGGCAGGCACAAGGATAGGAAAGTGTAAGGAAAGCTAAGATTATGAGTTGCTGGTATCAGGTTTCATCCAGGCAGCTAAATTTCTCCTCACGCTTTTATACCTATATTGGGGATTATTGTGTGAGGACCAGGGTCCCATGCAGACCCTGAAATCACTGGGAGCCTTGAGACCCCCCTATAGGCTAATCACATGAACCTATAGGCTAATCACATGAACCTATAGGTTAATCAAATGATCATATGAATTTAATACATTTCATTTGCACTGAATTTAAATTTACGTTAAGTTAAAATTAATGTTGGTCCTAATCATACCCCCTTGTTTATCTTTTGAGAGCTTTGTTTGCAACGTATTATCCAAAGATGTATTTTTTTTCAAAGAATTTTTTATTTATTTTTATTCTCTTACATACCATTTTAAGTATACATTCACATGATTATTATTCTTCCTTACATTTATCATTCTTATACATTTATTATTTCATTTAATAGGTTATAATATACAGTTTGGGTTGCTTTATTTACCATCCCTTCCTCCTTTTGTAAGGAGATCCCTTACATCTTCCTCCCAGAGATGTATTATTAAAGACAAATGAAAACATTTGTTTGTAGCATATAATTCAAGGACATTTATTCAAAGGGGCTGCAATGGTGCGGTGGTTAAAAACACTAAGCTTGAAAGCTGGCAGCCCAGGTTTGAGACCCAAGCATTTTGCAATGGGGTGAGCTCCTGTCCTTGATCCAGCTCCTGCCGAATTAGCAGTTTGAAAGCGTGCAAATGCAAGTAGATAAAGAGGTGGGAAGTGACAGTGTTGGTGGAAAGTAACAGTGTTCTGTTCACTTTTGGCCAGAGGTGGGATTCAGCAGCTTCTGACCAGTTCTGGAAATTTTGAGTAGTTCAGAGAACAGATAAATACCACCTCTGACTGGCCCCACACTCATCTGTTCTCTGCCTCCCGAGTCCCAGCTGATTGGGAGGAAATGGGGTTTTCCTCCCAATCAGCTGCGATGCCCAACAAGCCATGCCCATCAAGCCACACCCACAGAGCCAGTAGGAAAAATTTTTGAATCCCACCACTGCCTTTGGCATATAGCCATGCTGGCACATGACCATGGAAAATAGCTTTGGACAATGCTGGCTGTCTCAGCCAAGAAACGGAAATGAGCACTATGCCCTAGAGTTGGACATTATTGACAGAGATATCTTAACAATTAGACTTATATACCACTTCACAGTACCTAACAGCCCTCTCTAAGCAGTTTTTTTGCCCTTCCCGGGCTCCGGAGGCTTTCCTTGAGCCTCTGGGTGGGCGAAAACAGCCTTCCCAGGTACCAGAGGCCCTCTGGAGGCTGGAAATGGGCCCATTTCTTGCTTTCCCAAACTTCCGGTAGGCCTGTTTTTTACCCTCCCTGAGTCACCGTGTGCGCCCTGCACTTACCTGCATCCAAAATGGGCCACGTGGGGACTCCTGGGAGGGGTGGGCAGGACCAGCCAGGAGTGGGATTTTGGGGTTCTCTGAACTGCCCAGAATCTTAGCTAAAGGTTCTCCTGTACCCCTGGAAACTCTCAGCAGCCCACCCCTGCTACTCTACCCACATACAGAATTACTAATGCAGACTTGTTGGCCTGCATCAAATTCTAGATGGGTTGTATCTGTCTCCATGGAGTACTGCAGAAGTGTCTGCTCTCTGCTGTATTGAATGTCTCCCTGCTAGCTGTGAATGGAGGGTGAGCCTATGATGGATCATAACTTTGCATGAGGTAATGTGCAAAGGGGACATCTGTGCCACCCCCACCCCCCCATTGTTGCAACATGCTCAGTTTCTAAACATATTTGTCTCTTGGAGTGTGTACACAAGCACAGCAGAGAGTGACTGTTTAGAAGGGAGTCCAATTTGGCATATTGCAAAAATATGCTGGATGTTTACGGGAAATCCAGACACAGAGATGTCTGGAAGGCAGACAAGATGTTGGTATGAACACGTTTTAGATCATTATCAATCCAGTGTCACTTTGAGTCAGTCTTGGCTCCTAGCAGCTGTTGGACAAGCCTATACGCTTTTATTGACACTGTTTCCATAACTGGTTTGTCACTGCCTTCCTCCTTGGGTTGAGGAAGGGTGATTGGACTAAGACACCCATTACAGTTCTGTGTGTGATGGGATTAGGTCTAACTCTCGCAGTCTCACAGCTTCCAGTCAAGCATATTTATCCACTGTACCAAACTGTCTCTCTATGCACAGACTAGGGCAGTGATGGCGAACCTATGGCACGGGTGCCACAGGTGGCACGCGGAACCATTTCTTAGGGCACGCGAGGCGTTTCCCTGTCAGCACTATTGCGCATGTGTGTGCTGGCCAGCTGATTTAGACCTTCTTTTGAGGCCATTTTTCACCCTCTGCAGGCTTCAGGGAAGCTCCTGAAGCCTCCACAGATGGTGGGGGAGGCTGTTTTCACCCTCCCCAGGCTCCTAGAAAGCCTCTGGAGCCTGGGAGGGTGAAAAAAGCCCACCAAAAGCAGGGGGTCACGCACATAGCATTATGGATGTGGCACACTCACGCACGACCCCCCCTACACTCCCCCTGTTTTGGGCACACAAGCTAAAAAAGGTTAGCCATCACTTGACTAGGGTTTCCTATACTTTAGGACTGGTGGGATTTTGAGAACATGTTGTGGATGGATGCCCATTCACAAAAAAGTCACACAGTCAGGAGTGGGCTTCTGTGGGTTCGCATGGGTTCAGCATCTGCCCAATTCAGAGGACCCACAAAGCCCCGCCCACCCAGTTCAACATTACTTGTGTTGGGAGCACCTATGGTGGTCGGAGCACTCTGCCAGCAAAAACGTGCTTCCGAGCTCCATTTTCATCTGTGATGGCCTCCTGCAACACTCTCCCAGGGAAAAAGAAACTTGGGAGGGCCGCATGCAACCATGTGCAGTGTTGTATCCTGAGAGACGGGTTAAGTGCCGGCTGAGAGGTACGGAAGAAGATCTGATTGGCTGCGATGTGCATGCTGGTCAGCAAGGCAAATACAGTGTTCTCATTGGTTATCCGTCTGACAGCGGGCTTATAAATAGCGATCAGATGGGAGAGTTCGTTAATTCCGTTACTGCTTATAGTTGAGGTAATAAACACTTCTGCATTATCAATTGCCTCGCCGGTCTTTGGTATCGGAAAAACAAGAACATGAAATGTAGCTAGTCCTTTATTGTTTCCAGGGCAGCCCTGTGGGCCAGATCTAAGCACCCTGTGGGCCGGATCCGGCGCCCGGGCCTTGAGTTTGACACCCTTGCTATAGACTGTATGCTTGGTAAGGGGCATGTTGTCACTAATTTAAGTTCATTTTATTTTCTCTATCTCTCCTTTTTAGTCAGGTACATATATATCTGCCATTCTCCTAGATCTTGTCATTATTATTTGAGATTTGCCGGGCTATATGCATGAATTTGCTCAAATCCAGGGGACTAGCTTGAAATGAGAGTGGTTTATATGTAATAGAGAATGGTTTTAACTATATAGGCGGAAAGAGATGATTTATATTCAGTCACATTCAAGACAGAAAGCACTGTGCCAAACCAACACCACATTTTACAAGAACATCCATATAAATTGAGAATTTGAATGTGAAAAAGGAGAAGAACTCATCATCGGTATTTGGTTCCTGAGCCAAACTGCCTTTGCTTAGTTTGCTACTTTTTAATAATGAACCAGAATCTGCCTTACTGTAATTTAACACCATTGCTCCTTGGATGATAGATAATACATTTTGTTGTTTGTATTTGAATGTATCATATGGCCCCCTCGTTTATTTCTCCTCAGGGTAATCATGGCCCCTCTGTCTCTGTTTTCACTGTTTAATTACAAAATTAAATGTCCAATCAAGCTTATTGCCCTTCTTCCAGTTTAAATGAATGCATCTTAAGTTATGATGTAATAGAGCATTACTTGAGGTATAGTCTGAAAAATGTAGAATATAATGGAAGTGTTGCATCCATTCTTGGTAACTGTATTTCTGTTAATGCAGCTTAGAGTTGCATGTCTTTTTAGATGAGCCCTAAGGTAAAGGTAAAGGTTCTCCTCGCACATATGTGCTAGTCGTTCCCGACTCTAGGGGGGGCAGTGCTCATCTCTATTTCAAAGCCAAAGAGCCAGCGCTGTCTGAAGATGTCTCTGTGGTCATGTGGCTGGCATGACTGTGCCTAAGGTGCACAGAATGCTATTACCTTCCCACCAAAGTTAGTCCCTATTTTTCTACTTGCATTTTTACATGCTTTCGAACTGCTAGATTGGCAGAAGCTGGAACAAGTAACAGGAGCTCACTCCGTTACGCAGCGCTAGGGATTCAAACCGCTGAACTGCTGACCTTCTGATCGACAAGCTTAGCATCTTAGCCACCCCATCTCACTTAGATGAGCCCTAGTCAGACCCAAGTTGAAATTCATTAAGCAGATAAACAGAGACATTCTTTTATGCACATTTGGATATTTCCCCCCCATGTAATTACAGACATTCCTTTTCTGCCACTGTTGCTCTACTTGGTTTAGCAACTTGAAACATATTTTTTTTAAAAAAAGATAATTTAAAGTTTGGAAGGGGCCTGCAACCTTGTGACCAGACATCTTTCAGCTTTCAGATCACAGCAAGGACAATCTGCTACTTTTATCTGCTTCCCTTTCTCGGTGTTGTCCTCTCCTATCACCTTTCCCACCTGCTTTCTCTTTCAATAACTTTCTACCATATGCTCCATCATGTCCGTCTCCTTGATTTCAGTCAGCCTTGAAAGTGTTGCATTGATGCCTTTTCATTAGAGATGCAGAAGTTTTGTGTAATTTCAAAAGGAAAAAAAAATCTTTAAAATATTAACAGGGGCCAGATGAACCCATCGGATGATGCACTGGGGGGCTCTTGGCCAATATAGCAATATAGTAATGAACTTGACTTATTGTTTTTCTAATACCTTCCTTGGCCAGGTGCCCAGAAAGATGCATCTGGATGGTTAAACTGCCTAGAGCTTATAGTTTGAGGAATGCTAGCTTTTACTGTGGTGTGTTGATGCAGCTGCACTTTTGACTAGCTGGCCCACAAAATTACACTTGATTTTTTTTTTTCTGGAGTCATTTCAGGATTTTCTACACCAGTGGTTCTCAACCTTCCCAATGCCACGACCCTTTAAAATAGTTCCCCATGTTGTGGTGACCCCCAACCATAAAATTGGTATCTCGGTTCCTAAGACCATCGAAAATATGTGTTTTCTGATGGTCTTAGGCGACCCCTGTGTAAGGGTCATTCGACCCCCAAAGGAGTCGCGACCCACAGGTTGAGAACCACTGTTCCTAGACCCTGACAACATTAGATCAATGCTCTCCCATCTCAATCCTGCTTAATATTTATTTATTTATTTATTTATTCAATTTATACCCCGCCCTTCTCCAAACGGACCCAGGGCGGCGCACAGGAAAATTAAAATACATACAAAACATCATATAAAATTTAAAAAACTAATTCAATAGAACCTGTGCTAAAACCAGAATTAAAATCCCCAAATTTAAAAACTATCTAAAAGTCAGTATAGGAGGCTACGCTAGGCCGGCTAGATGGAACAAATGTGTCTTAAGACACTTGCGGAAGAGGCGGAGGTCAGAGATGGTGCGAAGTTCAGGGGGTAAGTCGTTCCAAAGGGCTGGACCTGCCACAGAGAAGGCTTTCCCCCTGGGTGTCGCCAGTCGGCATTGTCCGGCCGACGGCACCCTGAGGAGGCCCTCTCTGTGGGAGCGTATTGGTCTGAGGGATGTATGGGGCAGGAGGCGGTCTCGCATATAACTAGGCCCCGAGCCATGGAGCGCTTTAAAGATGGTCGTCAGAACCTTGAAGCGCACCCGAAAGACCACAGGAAGCTAGTGCAGCTCGCGCAGGATAGGTGTTATATGGGAGTGTCTAGGCGCTCCCGTAATCACCCGCGCGGCTGCATTCTGGACTAACTGCAGCTTTCGAGTGCACCTCAAGGGAAGCCCCATGTAGAGAGCATTACAGTAGTCGAGTCGAGAGGTCACGAGGGCCTGAGTGACTGTGCGAAGGGCAGCCCGGTCCAGTAAGGGCCGCAATTGGCGCATCAGGCGTACCTGCTGGAAAGCCCCCCTGGCCACGGCCGCCACATGGTCCTCCATGGACAGCCGGGAATCCAGGAGGACACCCAAATTGCGCGCCCTCTCCACGGGGGCCGGTGTTTCGCACCCAATGGCCAGAGTTGGAATAATCTGGCTGAACCGGGGTGCCGGAAGCCACAGCCACTCAGTCTTGGACGGGTTGAGCCTGAGTTTGTTACTACCCATCCAGATCCGTAATAGTGAGTAGAGTGGAGTAGAGTAGAATAGACCAGAGTAGAACGGAACAGAACAGAGTTGGAAAGGACCTTGTAGGTCTTCTAGTCCAGCCCCCTGCTTAACCCAGAAAACCCATACCATTTCAGATAGATGGCTATCTAATCTCTTCTTAAAAACCTCCAGTGAAGAAGCACAATTTCTGAAGGCAAGTTGTTCCATTGGTTAATTGTCCTCACTGTTAGGAAGTTTCTCCTTAGTTCCAGGTTGGTTCTCTCTTTGTTTAGTTTCCAAGCATTGTTTCTTGTCCTGCTCTCTGGTCCTTTGGAGAATAATTTGACCCTCTCTTCTTTGTGTCAGCTCCTCAAAAACTGGAATACTGCTATCACGGCACTCCCAATTCTTCTTTTCTTTAGGCTAGCCAAACCCCCAAAGTGTTAAGCTTAAAACAGGTTTTATTAAAAGTTTGTGTGTCTTATGAGTTAATCATATTCCTTATCACATGTTTAACTGCTGTGGATATTGAACCAGGTGAGTTTTACGTCTGAGCCAGCCCTGCTCACTTACACCTTTATGAATAAACATGTGTATGGTTATGCTGTAATTATTCATTGCTTTTTAATTATTTGTACACACCGTCATGCACACAGCATTTTATCTTTCAAAAAGATAAAGCCAAGCAAGAGATGGTGTTTCAACTGAAAAAAAATAGTATGATTGGTTCAAGACTATCTGGTGATCTTATTGCAGATTAGACATTTGAATCAGAAAATCTCTGGTGGGAAAAAATGGAGTTTCTTTTAATTACCTACTGAGTACTAACTATGTATCTATTAAGTATCCATTGTATCCACAATGCGGAACTAATATGCTGAGATGTATAGTTATCATTCTACTTGTTTACACAACTGTCCCTCTCTCATTGTTTCTGATCTTTCAGGTAAACCATGTTATAAATTGTCCTTTAAACAGAATTATGTTGTTGTAAAAGTCATGCCTTTTCTGTGGCAGCACTAGCCCTAGAGCAGTGATGGCGAACCTTTTTCACCTCAGTGCCTAAAGCACACAGGCTTGCACTATTGTGCACGCTTGTGTGCCCACCCCCATAATTTAATGCCTCCCATGTTGTGCCCCCTGAGAATACATGTGTGACGCCCCCTGCTGTCCAGCACATGTACACATGGCTTTTTTGCAGCCTGGGGAGGGCAAAAATGGGCTCCCTCAGAGGCCAGAAACAGCCAGTTTTCTGACTTCTGGTGGGCTCGGTAGGTGCATTTTTCACCCTCCCAAGGCTCCAGAAGCTTTCTAGGAGCCTGGGGAGGGTGACAAAAGGCCCAACACACAAACTGGAAGTTTAGGAATGGACTTCCAGGTTGCCCGTTGTCCCTCTCGAGGCTTCAGGAGGGGGAAAAATGGCCGAAAACAAGGCCGAAAATCAGCTGGCCAGCACCCTTATGTGCACTGGAGCTGACAGGGCAACGCCTCGCATGCCCTAAGAAATGGCTTCTCATGCCACCTGTGGCACCCGTGCCATAGGTGCGCCATCATGGCCCTAGAGCATAGCATCTTTCCCTCCAAAAAATCTGAATGGCCCCAATTCTACTAGGCTCAGAAGATTTGGTTAGGAGGTTAGGTGAGTGTGGTTATTGATGTGGATTGCATGTTTGGGGGTTTATTGTTTTAACCTTGGGCCTTGTAGGTCACTGTTGTAGTTATTTTTCTAATACTTATAGGCTAGCCACAGTCACTATGGAAGAAGGAAGGAAGGAAGGAAGGAAGGAAGGAAGGAGGGAGGGAGGGAGGGAGGGAGGGAGGGAGGGAGGGAGGGAGGGATCTAAATATTGTAATGTAGTTCTCTAATAAAAATGCCCTGTCAGGGTTCCAAATAGCATCCAAAACTAAATCAGAGTCCAAGGCAAAGTATTGCTCAAAGTTCCAATTTATTAAGAGAGCCATGTTGGCACATCTGGGAAAACCTGAATCTGAAAGCTTCCTGGTTTTCCCCACCTAGTTGAAAGTTCAAGATCTTGCCCCCACACCCATAAGTCCGTCTCATGGTTCAATCTTCCACTGCCATGCTGGCAGTTCCACCCATCCAGTTCCTGTCAGGTGCAAAGGTGCAGAGACAAAGGATGACCTTGGTTTTCTAGAAAGAATTTTGTTATGACTACATCGCATCTCACTCCTACAATCCCCACTTCCATTTTCCCACAATAGAAAATGCATAGCAGAATAATAGAAAGTGTGGCAGGCCAAAGATCCAAAAGAAAAGGTGGCTGCAGGCCTGATGTGCACATTTTAGGATTACACAGGATTACACAATCAGGATTACACGATTACACAGATAATTGATGAGGAAGAAAGTGCATACACAAAATTCCATTGTATAAATTTACTAACAGGTTTTCTGATTTTAAAACAAGACATGGAAAATTCAGTGGAGTAAATCTTTCCTTGAACAAAGAGAAAACTTCTGTAGGCTTAAAGCATCTGATTTATCTCTCCCTGTAGTCTTATTCTAAGTTGGAACTTCCTAGGTGTTAATTTATGTCTGTGATTCTGAGACTTTCCATTTGAGCCCCAGTAGAAATGATATCTGCCAGGATTGGGAATACTGGTTTAAACTTTAACCATTTTCATAATAGGGATTGATTTATATTTTTAATAACGTCCCAATATTGTCAAGCAATTACAAAAAAAAGAGAGAAGATGATAGCAGCAACCTTTGATCTTTGCTTGCTTTTCTCTTGAGATTCAAAGCAAAGACCTTCAGAAGTTTCTTTGAGTGTCTTCTCTGGATGTTTTTGGTGATTTGTTGAGTAACCACACTCTGTGGCTTCTCAAGGTGATAAAACTTCAAGGGAAAATACATATATATTTGCAATGAGTAAGAAGAAGTGAAATCTGTAACCCAAAGATTGCAAACCAAATGGGTGGCCTTTTGCTAACAGTATTCAGACTCTGCTGTTCAGTAGTATTATTACTCAGGGGGGGATATTAAATCTAATTTTATTCATACTTCATATGGGCTTGTTTAATTCTGTTTGACTCAAGGGATGTATATTCTCATTCATATATGATATATCATACATCTCATAGTATGTTCTAAGAACAGCTTCATTCCCCTTGGGGGGGGGGGGGAGAACCAAGGAGTGAAGTATTAAATTGTAGCTAGGCATGAGTGTATTATAACTGTAAACCTTGGCTGACACTCAAAGGTTCATGACAATAGTTATCACATACTTGTTCATTTATATATATAAAAGTGTGGTGTGTGTGTGTGTGTGTGTGTGTGTGTGTGTGTTCCAGCATAACTCTGGAATGCCTTGAGTAATTTCAACCAAACATGGTACACAAATGACTTACTCTCTGGAAACAAATACTGTGGGTGTAAGACACTCCTAATACCCCTTGAGGTGTGTGTTCTGTTAAGATGCAGCCTGTTGTGCCTTTAAATAGCTAATATTGTACTGCCGTAAAATGGCTTCTATTGTACAGTGCAGTGGAGTTGCCATAGTAATGACTTCATAGTACTCCACAAGGGTTCCTCCTTGGTAAGGAGGAAAATCAGGGCAGATTTTCAAAATTTTTATAATTTTCAAACCAAATTATGTTTGGTCTGGGCATTTTCAACAAAATCAGGGCTTTTCCTATCTAACACAAGATTAAATATCCAGGCAACACCAAGTTATCAGCTAGTAAGAAATAATACTGGGTACATTACTTCTTTGCATTATTTGATTGGAACACTGTGTCAGTCAATTGGCTATCCCTTTTCATCACAAAGGAAGGTATCAAGAGTATGAAGATATCCTCTAGGGTCTCATCGGACCCTGTGCTTTCCAACATATTTCTGAATATCTTGATAAATATGAATAGAATAGAATATCTTATGAATAGAAGATAAAATGGAAGGGATAGTCATCAGATTTGCGGATAACTTTAAACGAATGCAATAAGCTAATACTTGAAAGACAAGAACCCAGTTCAAAATTAACTTGACAAGCTTGCATATTGGGCAAAAGGATAAGTTCATAGAATCATAATTCCCAGCCCAGAGCAGAATCTTCATACCCCAGAGAAATGGCTGTCCAACCTATTATTGAAAAACTCCCAGTGATGAAGCACCAAAGAATTCTGCAGGTAGGTTCCTCTACTGGTTGAGAGCTTTCATTATCCAGAAATTCCTCCTTATTTGAAATTAGGATGTCTCTCTGTTAAGCTTCTACCTGTTTGTTCTTGCCTTACCCTTAAATGCTATGGAGAACATATCCATATCCTGTACCTTGTGGAATGGGACAACTTGACATGGCCAACTAGCTTTAGCCATTTTGCCATAGCCAGCTTGGCATTGCCATATCACTGTGGGACAACTTACCGAGGGAACAATTCCATGCAGGATAACTCATTGTGATAAATGTTATCCCCCATTGTTTCCTCGACATATTTCCATTGACAAAAATGGAAATGTAGAAGAAATAGGAGTACATAACATTTATTGTGTTGAATGATCCCACATAGATTTTCCTGTGGCAAGTTGTCCACAGGGAATTGGCTGCAGCTTTCCCCCCCCCCCCCTCCTGCTGTTCCACACTGACTTGGCTGCAGCAAGATGGCTGTGCCAGGTTGGCTATGGCGAGATGGCCATGGTGAGTTAGCCACAGTGACATGGCTATGGCGAGATGGCCGTGGTGAGTTGTCCTAGACCCCTGCCCTGTGATGCCTCTAAATTTATTGGGAAATTGCTATCATGTCTTTCTTTTGCCATCTCTTCTTTGAGATGACTGTACCAAGCCCCTTGCCATACGTGTCCCTCTTCTCTGCCTTCTTTACAGTTCTTCATTATCCTTTTTGTATTGCAGTGACCAGAACTGAACACAATATTCCAGGTATAGAATATATCTCTATTGATGCAGCCAAAAACTGCAATGGCTCTTTTGACAGCTGTGGCAGGATACCCAGATCCTATTATCAATCCTTCCAACTTTGTGTCATCTGCAGTTCTTATAAGCATCCCTTCTACTCTTTCATCAAAATAATTTATGAAGATGTTGCAGGGTATTGACCCAAGACAGAACCTTGAGGCATATCTCTGCATATCTCACTTTAGGTGGACATAGACCCATTAAGGATCAAGTGTGAGTTATGGTTCTTCTGCCAACTGCAAATCCATCTGGCAATGGGACCATCCATCGTGCATTGTTCCAAGTTCTATTAATGAAATTGACTTATAGATATAGGTGGAGAACTTGGTTTGATGACACTTCATACAAGAAAAATCTAGGCATCCAAATACCATCAGCTGAATATGAGTTAGCAACATGATAAAAAGGGAAACAAAATTTTGGCCCTATCAACAGAAGATTGTATTCAAACCACAGAATAAATTGTATTATTTGCAAGTTAAGTTACTTTGAAATTACTGTGTCCAATTTTGGACACTGAGCTTTAAAAGACAGACGGAGAAGCTGGAGTGCATTAGAGGAGAACTATCAAGATGATTAAGGATCAGGAAAGCCAGTTTTATGGACAATGGTTAAAAGAATTAGGAATATTCAGTAATTAAATTCAATCTGTTCAGTTTAGGCATTAGCTGCCCAAAAACCATACAACAAAACCAGATAGAATAAAAATGCTATACAATAATTATAAAGGAATACACAACAAGGTGAGAATAAAAATGGAATTTATTTCAGAGGATATTCTCTTCATGTAATTATTGTGCCAGGTTTTTTTCTTTATCATTTTAATGTTGTTTCTGATTTCCATTGGAGTTTTAATTGTATGGCTTACTATGAATGTTGTATTTTGTATATCCCATAAGCCAAGAGTAGCTTGATTGGGGATGGGAGTGTTGGAGGGAGGGAGGGAGGGAGGGAGGGAGGGAGGGAGGGAGGGAGGGAGGCAGGAGGGAAGAGGGAGGGAGAAAGGACAATCCATTTCATAATATCAGAATAACAGAATAGTTGGAAGGGACTTTGTAGTTCCCTTGTAGGACTTCTAGTCCAGGGGTCACCGACCTTTCAGACATCAGGGTCCACTAAATTCATAATTTTAAATCCTGCGGACCACTAATATGATCTGCCTAATGACCAGCTGAGTGGATGTGGCAAAGTGGTCATGTGGTTGTGTGGGTGTGGCCAACTAGATATCATTCATGTCAAGGGGCACCTTGCCAACTCTATTTGCCATTGCTTTCCTGCCCACCTGGGCTCCTTAGAGCCCCAACAGAAAGCAATTGCTGGAGCTAAACAGCCACCATGAGAAAGAGTTGGCAAAACAGCTGGCTCAGTTCAAATTGGATCTGACTGTGAAGGAGGCTCAACAGAAGCACCTCACTGAGGACTATGATCGTAGGCTTTCCAAGCAGAGGGAAGACCTGTAGGAGTGCAAGGCCAGGTGCCAGTGCCTGGGGGCTCAGTGGGCTGAGATGGTCAGCCAGTTCCAGACAATAATGCAGTCCCACTGGAACGAGGTCCTCCGGCTCTTCACCACCAGCAGCACTTCCCTCCAACCTTTGCCCAAAGCCCTGCACCAGGAGGCTGAAGCAAGTTGGAATTTCTGCCCTCCTCTGATCTGCCCAAAAAAGACCCTGAAGGGGGAGCAACACAAACATTCATTGCACATATCCGGTCCAGGGGCTGTAGTTTGATTTAGTGCAATATAAAAAATGCAAATAATTTTTCTGTGCACCACCAAAATTTTCTCACCAGTGGTCCACACCCCACCAGTTGGTGACTAATACAATACAATACAATAGCAGAGTTGGAAGGGACCTTGGAGGTCTTCTAGTCCAACCCCTGCCTAGGCAGGAAGCCCTATACCATTTCAGACAAATGGCTGTCCAACATCTTCTTAAAGACTTGCAGTGTTGGGGCATTCACAACTTCTGGAGGCAATTTCTGTTCCACTGATTAATTGTTCTAACTGTCAGGAAATTTCTCCTTAGTTCTAAGTTGCTTCTCTCCTTGATTAGTTTCCACCCATTGCTTCTTGTTCTACCCTCAGGTGCCTTGGAGAATAGTTTGACTCCCTCTTCTTTGTGACATCCCCTGAGATATTGGAACACTGCTATCGGGTCTCCCCTAGTCCTTCTTTTTATTAAACTAGACAAACCCAGTTCCTGCAAACGTTCTTCATATCTTTTAGCCTCCAGTCCTCTAATCATTTTGGTTGCTCTTCTCTGCACTCTTTCCAGAGTCTCCACATCTTTTCTACATCATGGCAACCAAAACTGAATGCAGTATTCCAAGTGTGGCCTTACCAAGACATTATAAAGTGGTATTAACACTTCACGTGATCTTGAGTCTTTTTTTTTTTTAATTGAAAAAGTTTTATTGGTTTTACAATTTTTCAATAGGGTGGGGTAAGGGATACAAAGAAATTTTGAGAGCATTCACGTCAAAGTCGTCGGCCCTTCTGGGACTTCAAAATAGATCATTAACAAAACATTGTTCATAACACTATAAAGTGAAAACAAGTACATGTTTCTAAGTTCTCAGTTCTATGCTGTCAGTCATTTGCAAAAATCCAGATACACATGTTATACTATATTACTCAAAAAATCAAAGCAAAGTTATTTTTTAGATCTAAGTCTCTTGGCTATTGTGTCTTCTATCTCTCCTTCCAGGCCCCCAGCGGGCGGGGCCGTGGCCCACTCTGCCCCCCCTGGATCTTCCCCCAGGACAGAGGAATGTTTTTTAAGAAAGGCTTCCGCCTCAGCAACTGTTTTAATCCTCACTCTTCCTCCTTCCCAGAACACTAGCATCCCTTCGGGCGTCACCCACTTGAACCAGATCCCGTGGTCAAACAATGTTTTGGACAAGAAGGAAAATTTCCTTCTCGTTTCTCTAATCTTTCTTGGGATCTGCTTCAAGATGGCAACCTCCTTTTGCTGGTAAATTAACGGACCCCCCCTTTGCACTTTCAGGATTTCCTCTCTGGTTGACCTTCTAACAAATTTAACATGTATCTCTCTAGGTACTTCATTTATCCTGGCATATGCAGAGTTTATTCTGTAGGCTAGGTCAATGTCCCCCCTGATCTCATCCTTGGGTTTATGTAAATAGTCTGCTATAATTGTGCTCATGAGTTCAGGGAGACATTCACCAGATTCCTCAGAAACATTCTGAAATCTCAAAAAATATGTCATCCTTTCCATATCAATCCTAGACACATGCCCATTTATTTCCACAACCTCATTAGTAACATTTTTAATCTCTCCCTTAGCCCCCGCCAGCCCCCCTTCCAGTTCTTCATTCTTCTGTGTGTTCTCCAGCACTTGTTTCCGTGTGTCCAATAATTCCTTTTTAAAGTTGATATTTTCTGCCCTCTGGGCCTTGATTTCTTGTACCAAAGTTTGTATAACAGATTCAAGAGAGGCCATCCTTAGTTCTAAGCTTGCCAGTGCTGATTCTTGTGCCATGATTAGCTGTTAAAATCAGTGCCACTAAAATGGCGTTTTTTGGGTGGGGCTGTTGAGGCAAGTCAGGAGCCAAAAGTTCAGTTCAAGGTTGTAAAGTTCAGGAACCAAGAGAGAAACAATTTTCCAAATCAATAAGTATAATAACGAAGGCACTCCAGAAAAGAAATCACAAATCCAAAAAAAAAATTCTTCTTTAGTAACCAGAGGGAGTCCAAATCACAAAGAGACGCTGGAAATTTTCCATAAGTAAAATAGTCATTCAGGGACAAAGAGAAGCCATCTTCCACCGCCCAAGCTCAAAGCCCGAAGGAGAGAGTGGTAAAAGAAATTGTTTCAGCCAGACCTAGAAACTCTGTTACAAGACATGCCGCAGATCACTTTCCCTTGTTGCAAACAATCCGGATTGAAGATAGCCGCTTCCTCGCAGCGAGGAGCCATTTTCAAGTGCCGCTTTAAATCCGAGGGGGTTTTTTACAAGCAAACACCCCCCTCCAAGTCCTTTCAGCCAGGCTGACAGCAGAGAAAAAAAAGTTTTAAATCACTCACTCTCCCCTTCGTAGCCAAAGCCCCAGGAAGCCTTCCGACCTAGCCGATCAGCTCTCTCCATGTTAGCGAATGGTGCCGTCTGCCTTTGGCGAAGGGAAACCCCCCTGCAGCATGTCCTCCTCCACCTGTGCCGAAGACAAGGGTCGCTACCCCGCTGCAGCGGGGGGGGGGGCGGCCCAGGCAAGCCGGCCCTATGGAAGACCCCCGAAAACACGGGGCGTCTCGCCCCCGTGGGGGGGCAGGAAAAGCAACAAAGCGGCGAGCGAACGCTAGGCTCGCCCGTCGCCACTGGAGCCGGAACCGGAAGTATCACGTGATCTTGAGTCTTGAGTACCACTGTACTAGCCCAACACCCTGCTCAAATATGAAACCCTAGACCATTTTGAAGACCTCTGTTGAATGTGAGAGCAAGAAAAAGACAAGAAGAGTGACATGAAAGGAAAGGAGATTCAAGCTTTATATTAGGAGATGCATACAATATGTATCAAAATACACAAGTCAGTCCTGTTGATTAATTAGCTACCATAAAGTCGTCTGCTCAGAACCCTGAAGGTTTTCAGATTTGGGCTGAATGGGTCTCTGTCTACAGTAGTTTTCAGAATAGTGACATGGACTAAACGACCGACTTTTTCCCAAGCTCTAAGATTTTTCCAAGCTGTGTAAATTACAAATCTATGATGGATTGATTGTGATTTATTTATTCCTATGATCTCATCACCATGTCAAAGCAATTTATGGCAATTATGAAGTAGGCTAAAAAAAGCCCATGAAGGGTACATTAGAGAAAATTAATGGCCTAAGACAACATATAAAGATTTTTTTTTGTTAAAAGAAGTTGCTGTAATACTGGATGCAAATTTAGGGTAATTTAGCCTTTTATGCCTGATTATTAGACTGAAATTCACCAAAAGCAATAAGGTTCAGCAGCTTCCAGGGTTTCTATTGATTTCTTGCAAACACTTTAAAGAAGTGAGATTGTTTCCAATGTATACATTTTCTAGATAAAGGAAGATTTTGATAATCATTCTATGATACTCAAAGAGAGCATATAAATCAAACTTTTTAAACAGGGGGGCAATTCATGGTCCCTCAGACTGTTGGGGGGAGGTCGGACCGGCTAGGCGGGCATGGCTAGGCGGTCATGTGACTGGGTGGGTGTGGCTAGATCATGTGACTAGTTGGGCATGGCCAATTTAATAGCCCATTAAGCAATGCACAAAAATTACATTTTAAATTGTTTTGCTCCTGGGGGTGTTTTATTTGCTTTTGTTTGCATGTGGCTCTTTTGGTTGACTTTTCTATTTACTAGATGGTTTTTTTCCCAGTTGTTTAAGAGTCTAATGATCCACTTCAGGAAACTCAGTTTTGCAGCAATTCTTCTCAGCCCAAAGGAGCTTACAATTAACAAGTCTCTGACTCTGTTTCTCTCTCTCTCTCTCTCTTTCTTTCTATCCATCTTCTGCAGGTGGGGGAGGTGAAAAACAGCCCCCTTTTTGGCCTCCTGGGGCATCTGCATGCCCCTTTTTTCACCTTCCCCCTCCTCCAGAATGTCTCTGCAGGCAAAAATGGCCCATTCTGTGTCTTCCTGGGGCATCTGTGTGCCACAGTTTTCACCTCCCCTGCCTCCAGAAACATTTTGCAGGCAAAAACCAAGCAAAAATGGCCTGGATTTTGGCCAAAACCAGGCACTTTTTAACCCATTTTATGGCCTTTTGGGGCATCTGTGCACCCTGTTTTTCACCTCCTCTGCCTCCAGAACATCTCTGCAGGTCAACATTGTTGGGCTTACCTTTCAGCTCCAGCCCGCAGGGCTCGCGAAAATAAGTCCAGTGCTTGACTAAAGAGTGGGTAGGGTGATGTGGTCCCGTGCAGGCTGGATTAAAGGCTATGCGGCCCATGGGCCATAGTTTGAGGACCCATGATATAAAGGAAAGTTTTCCCTAGACAACCTGGTCATACTTATGAGAGACAGAGGGATGAGGAAGGGAGGGAGGGAGGGAGGGAGGGAGGGAGGGGGAGAGAGAGAGAGAGAGAGAGAGAGAGAGAGAGAGAGAGAGAGAGAGAGAGAGAGAGAGAGAGAGAGAGAGAGAGAGAGAGAGGGCTCTGCCATACTACCAATAAGCATAGATTAGAACCATCGCTAAATTTCATAAGAAACCACTTTTATTAGAGGATTTTTGTCAAAATCACCTGGAACTATTTCTCTTAGCCTCATAAGTGTGAGAAATTGGATGCTTCTTGAGAAATAGTGGAATAAGTTCACACTTTCTTGTTGAACTATTGGACAGTTCATAATCAAGCCTTTCTCTGTTCCGTATAGAATAGCAGCTGATTTCTCAATGGGCTGTCAGTTGGGGGCTGGCTGTTGGAACTACTGACCATCGTTAAATCTCTTTTCAATAGCCTAACTATTCTTGAAAACTGTAAAATGAAATCTCCGACTTGTGAGAGAGAAAAAAACAGTGGCTAAAGGAGATCGCCATGTTGCTGACAGGAATAGTTTAAGTTGTGAAAATCCCTTTATCTCCAAGTTGATGGACTAGATTCTAGTGATGGCTAACTTCCAGTGATGGCTAACCTTTTTTGGCTCACGTGCCAAAAGCGGGGGGAGTGCAGGGGAGTCGTGCATGCGTGTGCCACACCCATAATGCAATGTGCATGACTTTAAATTTGTAGCATATAAATGTATCTTAAATTTGCCAAGATTGGAAAACCATGCCCTAAAGTTTCTTCCTTTGTACCCGAAGCTAGGGTTGGGTCTTTCAGTGCCTTGCATTCCAGGACAATAAAGATAATTGCTGGAAGTTGCCCTTTAAAAGGGACTGCACTGTCATGGGCAGTGCCATCACAGGACCAGAATTGTCAGACCGTGGTACATATTGTACTCTCTTGAAATAATTCATCTAATGCTTCCCACTCAAGTAAATCATGAAGGGGTTTACAGTTAAAGTGTGTATTTCCAATCAAAACTGATAGGTTAAAATAATGGGATGAAAACATGACTTAAGCAGCTCTCTAAAAATACCATGCAAACATATAAAGTAAAATCAATAGAAAAAATATGAAAACCATAACCGAAAGTAAGAGCAATAGCAAGTATAGTCCTATGGTGGTGGCCCAATGATACAATTGCCCAGGAATTCTCTCTACCTATTTCCACCCCTCTTCCCATCCTGCATAGACCCCAGGGGTGTGATCCTACCGGTTTAACAACTGGTTCACTTTGTGTGCGCTTTGGATGCACTTTGTGCATGCTTTGTGTGCGCTTTGCATGTGCTTTGCATGCACACACAGTTTATAGAGGCATATCCTTCTGCAGGAGGAAAACAGCTGGGGCACAGCAATCCACTCTGTTGCGCCTGTCAGCTGGGCTTCAGAAAAGGGAATATAGGTGACTATAGCACAGGGGTGGGCAGGCGGGCCCAGCTGATAGTCAGAGCTACCGGTTCACCTGAACCGGTCTGAAGCGGTAGAATCCCACCCATGATAGAACCTCTTTTAAATGATTCGGACTAGGAATAAAATCTGACCATGTAGATCAAATTTGGACTTCATCTTTTCTTCCCATTGTCACTGGTAAAAAGACAGTAAATTCAAATGTGGATTTTTCCAATCAAGTGTAGTTGACCCACAAATAGCAGAGTGGGGAAAGGTTGAGGGACTGGAACAGAAGCAGGCAGAGTCAAGTTCAAGTCGAATGTCAGCCATACAAATGTACTTTTTAAAATTCTGCATGGACAGAAGCTAATATAAGGTCAAGAGCTGTGAAGAACATGCCGAGCAAAACACACCAAGGTATCCAATTGTTAAAAGCAGGCATGGTGATCGGAAATGTACTGGGTCATAGAATCAAGCTTTTCCCTATACAGATAAATGACTGATTTCTGTAAACCAGCTTCGCAGTACATGAAACACTGAAGGAACAATGCGATGATACGGTTAAGGTCCAGACTAGAAGTGTTGAAATTTATGTATAGCTCAGCCATAAAAGCTCACTCAGTAATTTTAGTCAGTCACTATCGCTTAGCTGAACATCTGCTATACAGATGTTGTGGAAAAATCAGAGGGGGGGGTGTCTATGAGGGCAACCTTGGGCTCTTGGAGGAAAGACGGGATTTAAATCAAATCAATCAATCTTTTGATATATGGTAGCTCTTTCTTCTACCATTGATCTGTTTTGGAGTCTCAGTAGCTTTGCTAAGGAAGGTTGTGGATAATGGATGACCAAAGTGATTGTGATATTTTATGGCTTCCAGGGGAAAGATGAGTATACATCCCCTTCCTATAACTGACATCATATAATTACTGTGTCTCCCCGAAAATAAGACAGGGTCTTATTTTCTTTTGACCCCTGAAATAAGCGTTTGGCCTTATTTTCGGGGAGGTCTTATTATTTTTGAGGTGCAGGAAACAGTGACCCTGGTCACCTCATGGTTGCTGCTGTGTTGCAGTATTTTTGAGGAGGGCTTATTGGGGGGGGAGGTCTTATTTTAGCACATGCACTCAAAAGCCCAATTGGGCTTATTATCTGGGGAGGTCTTATTTTCGGGGAAACAGGGTAGAAAGCAACATTTTGTGGTGTTGTGAAAGTTTTCCACTGTCTCTATAGAAACCTTACAGTTGTTTGCATCAAAGCCTGATTGCTTTGAGCTGTTATCTATCCATTTGATCCTCATTCTTTCCATTTGCATCCCAGTTTGACAAAAACAACCACAAACCTCCCATAAAATGGATCCTGAAGATGTGTGAGAGAGTACGTATTACACCAAGGGGTGCTTTATTGATCCATTAATATAAGCCTCGAGTAGCTAAGGCTCCATCAGCATGGTTTCCTGTTTTCCATGCCACATAATAATCTAACTTGTTTAACCTTTGCCATAACGGAAAATAGATTTCTGTTGCTCAGCTACCCCAAGCTAGATACGGAGGTAAGCAAAAAAAAAAAAAATTACCAGTGAAAGACAGAGCATAGGGGAAAATGGTCTATTAGGCTTCGCCATGGCTACAAGATAAAATGGTTAATGCACCTCTAACTGATTTATCAGACATTTAACACAGCTTACTGCAATGGGCATCCTTTAGATGAGCAGAACAGAAAGATCATTGACTCTAGCTAGCATACTAGTTTGTAATTATAGGATTAGTAGTTCAATGACATCACAAACTTGAAGAAAACATCTGTGGCAAGTAGGATCTTAATGTGTGTTTATGTGAATCACTTTGGACCTCTTATTCTTATGTGCATGATAGGAATATTAATAGAGCTGGGAACCACAATGGGGATAATAGGTTTCCTGCTGTTACGTACTTTGTGTCCTGAGTTCAGTTTCTGCTCTGTTATGGGGAAGCTAGTAAATATAAGCACATTTTCACTGCCCCACATGGCATTGCCTAGAACTCCTCCTTTTGTTACATACATACACATGTGTGCGCACACATACTGTATTTTTTGGAGTATAAGATGCACTGGAGTATAAGACGCACCAATGTTTTGAAGAGGCAAATTACAAACAAAAAGTAGGTAGGTAGATGGAGGGAGAGTGAGAGAAAGAAAAAGAAATACAGTAGGTGGGTAGGTAGGTAGAGAGAGTAGGTAGGTAGGTAGATTAAGGGATAGAAAGAGAGAGAAATAGAGAGAGAGAAATACAGTAGGTAGGTAGGGAGAGAGAGAGTGTGTGTGTGTGCGTGTGTGTAGGTAGATAGGTAGGTAGAAGGAGAGAGAGAGAAATAGAAAGAGAGAGAGAGAGAGAAATACAATAGGTAGGTAGGGAGAGAGAGAGTGTTGGTAGGTAGATAGAAGGATAGAGAGAAATAGAGAGAGAGAGAAATACAGTAGATAAGTAGGAAGAGAGAGAGTGTGTCTAGGTAGGTAGGTAGAAGGATAGAGAGAGAAATAGAGAGAGAAATATGGTAGGTAGGGAAAGAGAGAGAGAGAGAGTAGGTAGGTAGGTAGGTTGATGTTTCCAGGTGTATTTATCCATGTCCTAGAGAAGGAAATGGCTGACAAACCTTAAAACCTTGTTTCTCCTGGCACAGAAACAGTTAAAGACCCTTCCAAAAGAGTTTTCCGAAAGTGTTCTAACTCAGGGGTTCCCAAATGTGGCAACTTTAAGACTTGTGGACTTCAATTCCCAGAATTCTCCAGCCAGCTATGTCCACAAGCTATGCTGGCTGGAGAATTCTGGGAGTTGAAGTCCAAAGTCTTAAAGTTGCCAAGTAACTAAACAACCTTCTGAAAGGGGAAAAAAAGGTTTTTTTGCACTTTGCCTACCTCCCCCAAACTGCTCTTTCCCCCGCGAAAACGTGGCTGTTTTTCTTCTAATAAAAAGCATGACTAGCCTTGGGGGGGCTTGCAGAGTGCTCCTGGGGGGGGGGCATAAGCAAAAAAACCACATTTATTGCGAAAACGGGCCATTTTTGTTTCAAATAAATTGAATGCACAGCCCTATGGAGGCTTATAGAGTGCTGCTGGAGGCGAGGGGGGGGCAAAAACCGCTCCGATTTAGGCTAATTTCTGCCCTCCCCAGCCCCCAGGAGCTCTCTGGAAGCCTCCAAAAGGCTATGCACAGCCATTTTGATGAAGGGGGTGGGGTTTTGGGAGGCAAAAAAATGCTGTATTTGATGTATAAGACGCACCCAGATTTTCAGCCTTTTTTTAGAGGAAAAAAGGTGCGTCTTATACTCCAAAAAATACGGTACATAAACACTATTTATCTCTATATATTTTGTTTTAGACTAGGGAAATTGCATGCTTGTTTTTTGGGGATTGGCCACAGAACAAATAACACTGCCTTTTTGTTGCTGTGATAGTCATTTTTTCCAGGGAGGCCTTTTAAAAGAGTACAAAGGCAGTCATTTAACAAATATAAACTATTGCTATTTTCTTTTTCTTTTCTAGAGGTCTGCTGATTTATCTAGTCTTGATTTATCTTATGTCCATCAGAGAGCAGAAAGAGCAGAGAAGAAGAGGTAGAAGACTAGAGCTCATCTGATCATAATCTAGAGTAGGGCAGGCAAAAAATTGAGATAAATTAGGTTTATTCTATGATGATGAAGTTATCCATTCAGTCATGTGCTACTCTTGGGAATGCTATGGACCAGTCTCTGCATGTCTTCTAATCTTTCACTAATCAATCAATCAGAATAGAGTAGGAAGGGACCTTAGAGGTCTTCTGGACCAGTCCCCTGCTCAAGCAGAAACTCTGTAGCATTTCAGATAGGTGGTTGTCCAGTCTTTTCTTAAAAATATCTAGTGATGAAGCCCCTACAACATCTGAAGGCAAGCTGTTCCACTGGTTAATTGTTCTCACCGTTAGGAAGTTTCTCCTTAACTCCAGGTTGGAATTCTCTCCTTGATTAGTTTCCATCTATTGTTCCTCGTCTCGTCTTCTGGTGCTTTGGAAAACAGGGCAGAAACTGTGGACAGAGGGGAGCACTGGATTGAAGGAAGAGTCAAAGAGGCTATCTATGTCAAAATTGAACAGCCCTCTCTCAATGGAGGGGGAGGGATACAATCTCATCTATCGCCAGTCTACAACACCGTCCTTTCAGCAGTTCCAAGAAGGCTGCACATCCATTTGCACTTCTCAGGTGACCCTGAGGACACAGATAAACCTCCAAGTGGCCTCAATGACTCTCTAAAAGAATGCAAAATTCCACGGTATTTTAAATTCGTCCCCAAGTGTTATCATTTCATTTGCACATGATGATAAATTCTACTCCCTTCTTAATTTTAAAGAAAAATGCTTAAATGGCTTTAGGATTTAGGATTTATTAAATTTTTAGACCACCCTTCTCCCTTGCGGGACTCAGGGCGGTGTACAGGCAATAATAAGATCAATAATATAGAGCATAAAATACAATTAAAAATACAATTAAAAATATATTAAATAGATTGGCCTGATCTACTGTAAATCCTGTTAAAAAAAACCTTACTAAAACCAATTTAAAAACTAAAACAATTTAAAAAACTACGCCAGGCCGGCCGCACGAAACAGATAGGTCTTTAAGGCCCGACGGAACTGGCACAGGTCCGTGGTTCTCCGTAGGTCAGGGGGTAGGTCATTCCAGAGGGCAGGAGCTGCCACAGAGAAGGCTCTCCCCCTGGGGGTCGCCAGCCGGCATTGCCTGGCCGACGGCACCCTGAAGAGGCCCTCTCTGTGGGAGCGGTCTGGTCGGTGGGAGGTGTTTGGTAGCAGGAGGCGGTCTTTCATTTACTCTGAAGACAAAAGTCAGAATTTGGAAGTGATTTTGAATCAGATGGGTTTCTCTACAAGCTCCTTGTTCCCACTATTTTTTCTTAGTTGCTATTTGTCCCTGAAGTTTCTGTGTTGAGTAAACCACCTGATTTTTCCAGGAAAACTCATATCCTTTACAACTTTCCTTCCAGTGCTGGGAATTGGTTTTCTGGTTAAACATCTGCCTTTCTTCTCAGGAAGTCCACTACCCAGAAAAATTACAACATATTCCCAGATCCGCACGATTGCTAAATAGATGTGAATGTCTTGGTCTCTTTTTTTCCATCACAAAAATTACCATACTTTCTGGAGTATAAGATGCACTTCCCCCATCCCCTAAAAGAGGGTGGAAATGTTGGTGCATCTTATACACCAAATATGGCCATTTTTTGCCTCCTGAAAACTAACCCTGTGTATTTCATTTTTGCCCAAAACAGGAATATTTTTTGTAAAAACAGAGGATTTGCAGAGGATGTGCAGAAGATTTGGGAGGCATACAGAGTGCTCCTGGGGGCTGGGGAGGGCAAAAGCAGGATGGAGGGGGGGGGGTTGGTAGGCCAAAAATGTGGCATGCAGAGGATTTGGGAGGCATGCAGAGTGCTCCTGGGGGTTGGGGAGGGCAAAAATCAGATGTGCGAAGGCCAAAAACTATTTTTTTCTTGTTTTCCTCTTTGAAATCTTGGTGCATCTTACACTCCAGTGCATCTTATAGTCTGAAAAATACGGTATTCTTCTTACCAGCATATGGAGATGAAGAAATCAGCTTGGTTCTCACAGACACTCCTCTTCTTAAAAGCAGAGTGGATCTATTTAGGTTGCTTATGACATATTTTCCCCTAAAGAATGACAGTTCAGTCTTGCTCCCTCTCTTCCTCCACTTCACTCCCCCCCCCTCTCTCTTCCCCACTCCTTAGCTGGACCAGAAAGATGAAAGCACATTCAACAGACCCTGAAGTTGAACCAACACCAGCATACTTTGAAGCTGTATAAAAGTGTAATGAACTGTTAACAAAATCCCAAATAAAACCTATGTATTTTTTCTAATTACATTATAATAGCAAGTTTGCTTTTTTGTAATGTGGCTATAAAGCTGATAGGGATTGGCTGTTCCCTCCGTCCAATGCGGAAGCCATTGTTAAGCAAATTTTGGCACAGATTTCATTGCTACTTTCTCTTTATACTCACTTTGCTTAATGTGCATTGTGATGGGCAACATATGGGGTATCATTTTCACAGTTGTTCTCTTTCATACAAGAACACAATTAGAAACCCAGTGCATTTGCACTGCAGAGTATGTGCATTGTTAACTGCTTGTAATTTTAGGTTAACCAGGGGACTAGTTTCTGGAAAATTGGCAATTAGCAACTATTGTTACATATGGTCTCTCAAAAGTGCCCTGGCACATCACCATTCATTCAAATGGAATTTCAGAAAGGGAATTTACTCCATTGGACACAACTTAGTTATTGTTAAAAGCATTTGAGAGCCAGTCACTTCAAGAGGAAGATGTTGCAGTGATGGCATTTGTATTAACTCTGAACTCCAGTAATTTTTAAACTATAGCTTTTGAGAAATAAATTAAAAAACACCTCCATAATAATTTTGTATGCAAAATAATAATCTTTGTCGCTCTCTCCTTCTATCTCTATTGCTTTTTCTTTCATAACATTTAAGTGTTTTTCTTCCTTTTTAACAACAACAACAACAACAACGAGGATTCAAATTGATTTTAGCCATTTAGCCATTTGTCTGAAACGGTATAGGGCTTCCTGCCTAGGCAGAGAGTTGGACTAGATGACCTCCAAGGTCACTTCCAACTCTGCTATTGTGTTGTATTGTATTGATCATCTTTTTTATTGGCGGTTCGTTTTTCAAGATGTGATTTCTGATCTGGCAGCTGCAGTCATAGAAGCTGTTTAGATCTGTTGTTATTATAAACATGTTTTTTTTATTTAATGCAAACAGTTTACATTCATTGCGTTTACTTGTTTCATATTTAGAGTTTGGAGTGAGTTAAAATATCCAACGACTCCCAAAATAGAGACTTGGTTCCTTTATTAGATACAGCATTCAACTTATGGCCCATGATGATTGCACCAAAGATAGAATTTGATGAGAGAATGTAATACTAGTCTGAGTTTGTTGAAACAATCACATCCAGAAATACCCAGGTAACTGATTCAGCACGATTCATTAACCTCTCTTTATATATACTATAACACATGAAGTAAATATACAATACTCATGCTGGTTCTTCCAACATAGTAG
Organism: Rhabdophis nuchalis; assembly: GCA_039707465.1. Lineage (NCBI taxonomy): Eukaryota > Metazoa > Chordata > Lepidosauria > Squamata > Natricidae > Rhabdophis > Rhabdophis nuchalis. Next base: position 49,600,975 of record CM077649.1, read on the forward strand.
AGAAAATACAAGCAAACACAGGCAGAGGAGGAGAACAGTTTCACTTCAGAGTAGCAGACTAGTTTACAGCTCAGCACAGACTCAGAGCTGCACAGCTAAGCCATGCCCAGGCTCCAAACTGTTTCAGCATCCATTGGCTGACCTTGTTACTAAGTCCTATTCCTGTTCATGAATACCACACTGACATAGTCGTTCTATTTTTCTTGAAACTTTAATCTGCACTACTTACTTTACTGCTGTGCTGAATTGTGATTTTCAAAGAGAAAGGGAGAAAGTAAAACCCTAACGTCCATCATTTTATTTTTGTGCATTTTCTCCATGGGTACTTACAAGTGTTGTTTCTCTGATCCTCTGTTGCAAATATAGTCATTTTATCTTTGGATCAATCTGAATAGCAGAATTCAATCCAGAAAAAAAACATGGTGACCACGAAGCCTGATATAGTATGCAAATATTCATTCATTCATTCATTCATTCATTCATTCATTCATTCATTCATTCATTCATTCATTCATTCATTCATTCATTCACCAGTGAGGCTAAAGTACAGCTCGGGTGTAACAGAAAATAATGGTTTCCCTTACATAGAATAGAATAACAGAATTGGAAGGGACCTTGGAGGTCTTCTAGTCCAACCCCCTGCTAAGGAAACCCTTAGGCAGGACTTAGCGCATCCCCAGAAAAGGGATGTCTTGCTTGGAGATTTATTAATAGAATTGTTACTATGACCATCAAGTTATAGACCTACTCTGAAGAAACAGTTGAAGAATGTCTCTTTTCCCTAATGAAGAAATTAGAATAAGAGAGTTGGAAGGGACCTTGGAAGTCTTCTAGTCCAAACCCCTGCTTAGGCAGGAAACCCTACACCACTTCAGACAAATGGTTATCCAACATCTTCTTAAAGACTTGCAGTGTTGGGGCATTCACAACTTCTGACTCCCTCTTCTTTGTGGCAACCCCTGAGATATTGGAACACTGCTATCATGTCTCCCCTAGTCCTTCTTTTCATTAAACTAGACATACCCAGTTCCTGCAACCGTTCCTCATATGCTTTAATCTCCACTCCCCTAATCATCCTTGCTGCTCTTCTCTGCACTCTTTCTAGAGTCTCCACATCTTTTTTACTTCATGGCGACCAAAACTGGATGCATATAAATGTAGCCTTACCAAATATATTATAAAGTGGTATTAACACTTCAGGTGATCTTGATTCTATCCCTCTGTTTATACAGCCTAGAACTGTGTTGGCTTTTTTTGGCAGCTGCTGCACACTGCTGGCTAATATTTAAATGGTTGTCCACTAGGACTCCAAGATCCCTCTCACAGTTCCTACTATTGAGCAAGGTATAATATATAAGCAAGAGTTCACAGGTTTCAGGCATATACAATCCCGCGTCTCACCAAGACATGAAAAGAGATTAAAGGTTTCGGTTTTGTAAGTAATTCGGTGGCTTAATCAGGCTAGTTTCCCCTATTGAGGCATAATTATAGCTTTGTTAGAAATGTCCTTATATGTTGTCTAAGCTCTTTATTTCAGTTGTTCAAGAAGCAAGAGATAAGATTCCAGGCAAGTTGAGGGCTCATGAAAATTCATCTCTGTAACATGAAATCAAGATTGTCTTTGGGGTTGAAACTACAAAATTATACAGTGCAAACTTCAATCTAATGAAAGAGGAGGGCCAATTAAGTATGCTGATTTGGGCAACCATGGGAGCAGAAATAATGCAGTTTCCTTCAGATGCCAGGAAATATAAGAGAAGGAGCAAAATAAAAACTCTAACCTTAAATCATGAATTTGGACAAAGCATCACAATGACAGAAGCAATGACCCTGCTCTTTCTAGGTAATCAGTCTGATGGAGATTAATGGATGATCAAATCAAACGGAGGATCCTTGCAAGTTGTCAGTAAGGAAGAAATATATCCTAACATAGATGAGAAGCTTGATATTAAGCTGGTCCTGTTGAAATGAATTTTTTAAAAAAAATAAAGTAATACATTGGAAGTTTGGGAAGTAGAAGCATGGAACTTGGATAAAATAAATGTAAATTGCCCTTTTTTAAATTGACATCCTTATAAATCTATTAAACATGTCCCCTTCAGAGGTGAAATCCACTTATCTTTGCTACCAGTCCAGTAGCAATGTGAGCACATGCATAGGACCTTCTGTGCATGCGCAGAGCATCAAAATGACGTCCGGGCGGGTGGGTGGAGCCTGCTACAGAGTGCGCCTGACAAGCGAGTAAGCAAACAGCAAGGTAAGCAAACAGCAAGGGGTGTGTGTGTGGAATCCACTGTGCCACGTGATTTAGATTAAATAAAAAGCAGAAAATCCTGTTTTCTAGCTAATATAAATTACGTGACACAGCTGGCACCTTTGCTACCAGTTCGGCTGAACCGGTCCGAACTGGTAGCATTTCTCCCCTGCTTCACTTGCACATGAACTTGATCCATGTCTTCAGCTATATATGAAATACTTGAAGGATTGCAGGATTAAATCAAAGTAGCCTCACTCCTGGCATTTGCACATATAGTAGCACAGCTGAAAAGTTAAAAAGACATATTGGGGATCCATGAGACTGGATATGTAGATCTGCATAAATATAATCAATCCTTCACGTTGTTGCTTAAGGAATAAGGCATATTGATACGCATGAGGTTGAAGTTGGAAGCTCTCTTGCTTTTGGCTGAATAGGACTCAACTGGATATGCATTCATTAGATATATCCTCCTTAGCATAGCATGGAACATCAGGTAATTACATTTGTAACAACCAAGAAAACCCAGTCTAATGCTGTTGGTTACTACATAAATATTAGTAGGCCCAGACTTCTTATCATGCCTTCACTCAACTGAACCTCTTCTGTTACTGGGGCAAATTAATAATTTTGTGCTTGCCTCATTTGAGGAGGAGTGGGGAAAGAGAAACTAAGGGAGCTATGGTGGCCCAGTAGTTAGAATGCAGTATTGCAGGGTAATTCTGCTACATTGCCACCAGTTCGATCCTAACCAACTCATGGTTGACTCAGCCTTCCATCCTTCCAAGATGGGTAAAACGAGGATCCAGATTGTTGGGGGCAGTATGCTGACTCTGTAAACTGCTTAGAGAGTGCTGTAAAGCACTATGAAGCGGTATATAAGTCTAAGTATTATTGCTATGTGAACAATGCAGCCGCATCCAGTCTTCTCTACAAGCTATCAACACAGCTAGCAAAAGATGCTCAGGTATAATTCAGGATCCTACACATATAAGGCCCTTCATCCAGCTTGAGTTCAGTACATAAAATTATATACCAATGTACTTTTTTCAGGGAAAAATACTAATCAATTAAAACATCACCCAAGTGTTATTTTAGTATCTTTCCTAAAAGAAAGCAACTGTTCTGACCTAAGCTTCCCAAAGGCAAACTCCTTGTCTCAACAAAAAACCCTTTTATTAATTTACTGTGAATTCTGCTTATTCACATCCAGCAAAGTCTTTGAAGGGAGGATTTACAGTCACAGACTTTATCTGGCTTGGAGAGCTACCAGGCCGATATCTGCAAAACTTGGCAAGGTGTCTCGGAGAGTCACAAACCACTTAAGTGAACTAATTGTCTCCTGGAAACTCCACTCCCCTTTCGCTCCTCTTTTATTTCCTCTGGGAGGAGCCATTCATCATCCACCTGTGGCCAAGTCAACCCCTCTTTTTTAGCTGTTCCCTTCGTCTGGCAACTCTGCATATGCACACAATGGGAACAGATTCCAGCTGTTCATCTGCCTCACTGATGTCTGACTCTGAAGGCAGCTGATAACTTGCATACGGCTCTGGCCCCCTCTCTGCCTCCAACATAGAGCCCTCATCAGAGCCTTCCCCAGACTCCAGGACTGGCCCATGTTCCTCCCCAACCTCCTCACTGTCTGAATCTGCTGCTAGCTCTGCTGGTGGGCCACAACAGTAACTCACTGGTTGACTGTGGACCATCCCCTCTTGAGGATGTCTTCTATGGGCGGGAGAAAAGCCTATGAAATCCTAACTGAACAAATAACTAAGTGAAGATTTATCTTAAACTGAGGTTAATCCATTCTTCTGATCTTCTTAGATTGCAAAAGAATCTGTGGGCCATGAGTGATTGGAGGCTGTGGTCAGTTACAAGCATCTGTCTTCTCATTATCGTCCATATTTGTTCACATGTCCAAGGGTCATTTGCCACATCTGATGAACCTGAGTAACAGCTCTGGCACATGAGGTCCTGGGGAGAACATTTTACAAGTTGATGGTTGCTGCTACCCTTGGAAGTACATGAAATATTGCAGGGAGTTAAATTATTGCGCTCTTTAGAAAAGCAGGCAACTGCACTTAGATTCAGGAGGTAAATTATATATTGTTGAAGGTCATAAACGGACAAATAAATCTGCCTTAGATGGAAATATTTCGCACCTTGCTAAGTGAAACCGAAAGGCCAAATTAATATTAATAATAAGTAATAAGAGAGACTATGACCCAAAGGGACACTTTTTGATTTGTGCACAGTTGTTACGTCGGATGGCACAATGCTGCAGGCTTTCTGAAACACACAAATCCCTCTGGATGTGTTTTTAAATGATTTCTGTATGCCGTAGATTTTAATGCTTTTATGCCTGTATCCCAGATATGTAGAGCTTATAAATCTGAATCGCATCGTATCATTTTTCTCTGTTTCCTGTATTTCTTAAAATTCTTATTCTGGTCTTTGTTGAGTGTTTGATCTCCCTTGATAAAATTGCTGAAGCTCTTAAATCAAGTCTTTTATATGCAAATAAGGTGCTTGCTCCAAGAAAAAAAAAACAAAGCTGAAAAGTTGAAAACCTGATAAATATCTCAAAAATGGAATTTTTTCTTTTCCCATGCTCATTATTTTTCTCTGGTTTGCATTTTCCTTGTTAGAAGTCATAATCTTTAAAAAACACACACCACATTTTGCTGAATACCTGTGAGTTTTCTGACAGTTGCTGCAATTTTTCTTTCAACTGGAGATTGGCAAAGCAGAAGAATAATATAATTGCTGCCTTTGTCACCCGTTCAAGAAACCTTAAATTTCAATCTTATGGACACTTAGTATGTGAATCCAACTGAAATAACCCAAGTCAATACAAACAAGATCAATTACTGGCTACTCGTACAAGATTTAGTCACGAGCAGAAATAAGGATACAAACACAGATTCCATTTGTTTTATTTTAGATGTGATGGAACCTTACAGAGATATCTGTGATTATGGTTCTTGCCACCTGTAGTTTAATAAATCCTTGTATTAAATATTGAGCAAAACTAGGTGGGAAAAGAGTAATTAACACAGTTTGATGCAAGTGTTTATGTGTGTATGGGGGAGTCTTTAAATTGAGGAGCCTCTTTCACCGTTGAATGTCATGTGAAAGACTATCCAATAAATAACACTGCAGTCAAGGCAACTAATTTTCCCAAAGAAAGATGTTCTTGTTTTAAGAGAGTTCTCTACAAAAGGCAATTAGAAAGAAGAAAAACTAATTTGCCTTCCACTATTGACTGTATAGACAACCTTCTCACAATAAAACTAAAATAACTGGCAGAGGAAGCAACAAAACTAGCCTTTTTCAGATAAATACATTTTGATTTTATATTTGATTTAACTTTCATTTAAACTGGATTAGTGATAGAGTCATAGAATGGGGCAAGGGCCGTCGACACATCTGGATCCAGTCCCATACTAAATGCAGAAATACAGATGTGTTCTCAAGAGATGATAGTCTGTTCTCCAATTAAATTCATGTTTTGAAGGGAAACCGATGATCTCTCCAGGTGATTGGTTCTAATCTTAAAACTGCTCTTCCTGTTAGAAGTTTTCAATAGCTTTATTGGAATCTGTCCAGAGGTGGTATTCAGCCAGTATACACAACAGTTCCCTCCACCTCTGAACAATGAAAAATGACAGAATAATTTTTGTTATAATCTAATCAGAGGTGATATTCAGCCGGTTCGGACCAGATCTGGTGAACCGGTAATGGAAATTTCAAATAGTTTGGAGAACCAGTAAATACCACCTCTGGTTGGCCCCACCCTCCTGCCCCCACCCTTCACTCTCCTATATTCCCTTGTTGTTTAGCTCAGCTGATTTGCATGGCAGAGTGGATTGCCATGCCCCAGGTGAGCTAAACAAAAACTCAGCTCACCAGCGCTGACACCAAGGGCCTAACGTGTGTTTTGCACGCGCATGAAAAACACATGTTAGGCATTCTTTGACAAAGTAACAAAATCAGTGGACCAGAGGAATGCTGTTGATATAATTTACCTGGACTTCAGTAAGGCATTTGATAAAGTAGACCATAACCTACTATTAGATAAAGTAGAAAATTGTGGGTTAGACAGCACCACCACCAAATGGATTCGTAACTGGCTGACCAACCGCACTCAACGTGTAGTCCTCAATGGAACTGCATCTACATGGAAGGAAGTATGCAGTGGAGTCCCCCAAGGCTCTGTTTTAGGCCCAGTACTCTTTAACATCTTCATCAACGATTTGGATGAGGGGATAAATGGGGAACTCATCAAATTCGCAGACGACACCAAGCTGGCAGGAATAGCCAACACTCCAGAAGATAGGCTTAAGATACAGAAGGATCTAGACAAACTTGAACATTGGGCACTGTCTAATAAAATGAAATTCAATTGTGAAAAAAGTAAGGTCCTACATATAGGCAAGAAAAACCAAATGCACAAGTACAGTATAGGTGGTACCTTGCTCAATAGTAGCAACTGTGAGAGGGATCTCGGAATCCTAGTGGACAACCATTTAAATATGAGCCAGCAGTGTGCAGCAGCTGCCAAAAAAGCCAACACAGTTCTAGGCTGCATCAACAGAGGGATAGAATCTAGATCGCGTGAAGTGTTAATGCCACTGTATAGTGCCTTGGTAAGGCCACACTTGGAATACTGCATACAGTTTTGGTCGCCACGATGTAGAAAAGACGTGGAGACTCTGGAAAGAGTGCAAAGAAGAGCAACCAAGATGATTAGAGGACTGGAGACTAAGACATATGAAGAACGGCTGCAGGAACTGGGTATGTCTAGTTTGATGAAGAGAAGGACCAGGGGAGACATGATAGCAGTGTTCCGATATCTCAGAGGGTGCCACAAAGAAGAGGGAGTCAAACTTTTCTCCAAGACACCTGGGGGCAGGACAAGGAGCAATGGGTGGAAACTAACCAAGGAGAGAAGCAACTTAGAACTAAGGAGAAATTTCCTAACAGTAAGAACAATTAACCTCTGGAACAGCTTGCCTCCAGCAGTTGTGAATGCCCCAACCCTGGAAGTCTTTAAAAAGATGTTAGACAGCCATTTGTCTGAAATGGTATAAGATTCCTGCCCATGCAGGGGGTTGGACTAGAAGACCTACAAGGTCCCTTCCAACGCTGCTATTGTATTGTATTGTATTGCATGTGTGCGTGCAAAGCGCTCTCTCATAGAACCAGTGGGAAAAGATTTGGAATCCCACCACTGAATCTAATACTTACATTTTGCAAAGAGTAAGAACATTCTCTAGCAGTGTTTATAACTGGGCACTAGGAAGCTAGGGAATAATTAGGATAAATTATTTGATACTGGGAGAAAATGGAATAAAATAGAGGCAACAATCTAGGTGTGGATTAACTGCCAAAGAACATTGCCACTTAGAACTGTGACAGAATATTTATATGCTGGCTTTGTTGCTGTGAGTGGGTTGATTGGCTGTGCTGTTGCATCATGATTGGTAGATTGGTGTCGATTGGTACTAATTGACACCAATTAATTGTTACTAATTGATACCAATTGGTGTTGATTGACACCAATCTACCAATCATGATGCAACTGCACAGCCAATCAACCCACTCACAGCAACAAAGCCAGCACTCCACCCGCCCCACCAAGATTTATGGAAGGGCGGCATCTGCGCAGCCACAAACCAAAGCCTGACAATGGCGAGTGAGTTCTCGACGAAATATTGCAAAGAATTTCTCATTCTTACATGGGAAAACACCTGAATTCAACAAGACCAGCATACCTACACCCGTGAAAATCTATGAATGTGTGTGTGTGTGTGTGTGTGTGTGTGTGTGTGTGTGTGTGTGTGTGTGTGATGTTTTTGAGCTGATCAATAAATAAGTCAGGGAGACTAGTATAGATCTATTTCAAGCTTTTTAACTCTCATCAGCTAGCCATACCCTTACTGGGATTTGAACCGGGGCTGTATTACATGCTAGGCAGAAGCCTTAGCCATTAGGCCACCAGGTTCTCTTCCTGATCATCTGAGACAGGAGGATAAGTATATACTTGTATCACAACACCCTGTTAAGCCCCAATTAAGGGGGGAAGCATACTGCTCTCCTTTTCTGCCTTTCGGCTCATCACCAGAGACCATCTAGACAGAAAGCTGGTGGAAAGAAAGATGGTCTCTGGTGATGAGCCGAAAGGCAGAAAAGGAGAGCAGTATGCTTCCTCCCTTAATTGGAGCTTAACATGGTGTTGTGACACAAATGTGTGTGTGTGTGTGTGTGTGTGTGTGTGTGTTAGTTTTATGAGCTGATCTATAAATAAATCAGGGAGACTAGGATTTATTGTGCTTAATAGGGTTGCTTAACAGGGTTTTGTGACACAACCATATACTTATCCTCAGCTGATCAGGAAGAGAACCTAGTGGCTTAGTCGCTAAGGCTTCTGCCTAACATGTAATACAGCCTCGGTTCAAATCCCAGTAAGGGTATGGTTAGCTGATGAGAGCTAAAAAGTTCGAAATAGATCTATCCTAGTCTCCCTGATTTACTTATTGACCAGCTCAAATACCTAACACACATATTAAAAAAGTACACAACAGAACTCATGGCTTTCTGTCTAGATGGTCTCTGGTGATGAGCCGAAAGGCAGAAAAGGAAAGCAGTATGCTTTCTCCCTTAATTGGAGCTTAACAGGGTGTTGTGACACAAATATATATTATTGATCAGCTCATAAAACTAACACAAATATATATATATATATATATATATATATATATATATATATATATATATATATATATATATATATATATATATATATATATATATATATATATATATATATATATATATATATATATATATATATATATATATATATATATATATATATATAAATATATGCCCTGCTTCAAAATGTAATTCTATATTTTATTAGATGAGATTCACAGCTGCTTTGCAGTGTTTTGCGTTATCGGATATTTCTGCAAACTAAAAGGGACAAACAAATTCAACATTTCGACATCTACCTGAATAACTTGCTATGTTCAGAAGACTGAGGGAATTAATACATTGCAGTATAAGAGAAGGAAACCAGCAATAATTGTCTGCTTTACATAATCACTCATTGAATTTCAGTCTAGTTCTCCTGTCAACAAAAATCTAGCTAGTATATATTACTTATGATTTCTTTAAGACATATTTCAAGTTGAACACATGCCACAGCTTATACCAGAATTCAGTATTTAAAATGAGCCAATGATAAAGAGGATAATGGACATGAACTTTAACAGGGAAAATGAATACATTTACTTCAGCCATGATTCATGAATGCTTAGTACAAAAATAAAATAATATTTGCTTATGCTTTTATACTAAACTTCAAGAAGCCCTCTAAATTTGGATGCTTCTATGGAAGTGCAGAACAAAGTACTTCGAATCATCATTGATATATAGAACATTAACATCCACATTATGCCTAATATTTTCTATTATGCCCCCCTGCCCAAATTTTTCCTTAACATTTTAAAATGAAATGCTGCCTTAAGGCCATTTTTCCCCCCAGTTGATCTTTCGGATTTCAAGGGAGGTGTGTAGTTTCAAAAGACTTATCTCGTCCAAGCATGATCTAGAATTCTCTCTTCCATTTATGAATGTGTTTGCATCAATAATCAGGAGGATAAAGTTTTGTTTTGCAAGGGATGGAGAACTAATGGATTTCTCATTTGTGTTTGATCAGGGATTGGAATGAAGTGCTCTCTGTTTTTTAAAAAATATCACTCAGAACAAAATACATATAGTTTTCTTGAATTTTATGGACCATTTAGGACTGCTTGATGAGTAGTACGGTGGCGTAGAAATGGCACTCTCATCTCACAATCAGGAGCCTGTGAGTTTGATCCTAGGTAGAAGCAGATATTTTTCTCTTTGGGCACAATGGGAACATATCTGCTAAATATAACTCCGATTGGCGACAGGAAGAGCATCTGGCCAGTAGTCACTCAATTGTCCAGACTCCACCCCGCAAGGGATTATGGGAGTCATTAAAAGATGATGATCATGAGTTTGGGGTTGCTTGATATATGGAGAGAGTAAAGTGGTAATTGAAGAGAGCTTAGCTATTTTCCTAAAAGATGTAGATACTTTTCAGGGATAGATATGATTTCATAGAACTTGGCTACTAAGATATCTACAGTAGAGATGTTTCCAGATATTTTTTCCCTTATAATAATTTTGTGAATTTAGTTTATAAAAGAAAATCCAGTTCTTTTAGTTGAAGATTAAATGAAATGTCAACATGCAGGCCACACCCACTCCAGCTCGTGAAGGGGAAAAACACTGCAACACATCCCATGATGTCAACATGACAATGCGAGTTTGACACCTGTGCCTTAAAGGCTTTTTCTGCAAAGCAAAACAAAAAAATAGAATTTATGATTTACAGATTAAAACGATAGATTATAGCAGAAAGAGAGTCATGTTGTAAAGAAGATCAGAAGCCAATTCTTTGTATATTTTCCTCTTCTTTCTTTTTCTTTCCTTTTCACAGTTTTATCTTTCTCTTTGATTTCATTTTTTTTCTTTTTTACTTTCTTATTTTATATCAGTTTGTATTAGTTTCTTTTTAAAATAAAATTACATAAGAACAGTAACATGCATTCATAGGTTATCAGGGAGACTGTGAAAGTATTTTTCTTGTAGAACAAAGTAAAGTGAAATACTTTAGCTCATACACAACATGGTCCCAAGAGCAAGTCATTGTTAACCAGAATTAGGAGAGCCAGACAAGTAGAAAAGAAGAACTTTAAGCAATGGGAAAAGATGTACATCCAAGCAGATATTTTTTATCTATCTATCTATCTATCTATCTATCTATCTATCTATCTATCTATCTATCTATCTATCTATCTATCTATCTATCTATCTATCTATCTATCTATCTATCTACCTACCTACCTACCTACCTACCTACCTACCTACCTACCTACCTACCTACCTATAAATGGCTGTGTGTGTGTATGTGTGCATGTGTGTGCATGTGTGTTCCAGCATAACTCTGGAACACCTCGAGCAATTTCAACCAAACTTGATACACAGATGGCTTAGTCTCTGGAAACAAATATTGTGGGGGGTAAGACACCCCTAAAACCCCTCAGGGAGTGTGTTCTGTTAAGATACAGCTTATTGTGCCTTAAAATGGCTTCTACTGTCCTGCCATAAAATGGCTTCTAGTATACAGCACAGTGGAGTTGTCATGGTAATGGCTTCACAGTACTCCACAAGGGGGCTCCCTCTGGTAAGGGGGAAAATCCAACATTACAAATTATGTTTGGTCTGGATATTTTCCCCCTATAAATAAATACCTAGACAATGCTGGGTTAATGGTTAATTTTAAACAAACTGGCTTCATAGCGCCGTATCATTTTAGGAACAGAGTGGAGGGCCTGGAACATGATCCTTAGAAACTGAGATTGTACTCTTTCAAGAGGGTAAAATAATGGCATGGGTACAATTTAGCTCCAAAAGTTGAATGTAGACTTTGAATGAAAAGACTTGTGCACATATAAACTTAAGTCCTTTGAAGAAATGAAAGGGTTTGCTAGCTCAGCAGATTTTGGCACATTTAAGATAACATCATCATAATGATATTTCCCATTGGAGTAGTTCTGAATGGGATAATAATGAATACAACACACAATGCAAGTTAAATGTTATACATTAAATGTAAATGTAAACAAACAGCAAGTCTGCAACTCAAGCCAAGCAGACCAATTATCTTTTTTAAAATATATATATTGTTGTTAAAAAATATATTTTAAACAAAAAGGGTAAAATACAAAGAAAAATTAAAATGCAAGCCCAAACAATAATGTGAAGAATAGCTAATAAGATTTTTTTAAATAACAAAATTTAAACAATAAAATACAGCCAGACAACACATTTAAAAATGGATACATTTTAATATATCATGCAAAACCTATTTTGCTATAAAACATTTAACATCCTTTTTACATAAAAAATAGAAAATGTCTCAATTAAATTTTAAATAAACCATCCTATTTATGAATGGCTTGATAGACTAAGAGCTTTTTAAGTATGAACTTCTTCAAAATGAATGTTGTCTAGGGAGAAGATGGCAAAATATTCTAGCAAAAGACATGAAGGAAAAAAAGTTAAAGAGAATAAAGAAATAGCAAAACACAAACCAGCGAATGAATGATAATGCTAGGTATGCTTTGTGAGTATCTGCCTAGAAAAAGGCCTGATTAAAATATGTGTTCTAAGCATAAATCTATTTACAGAAGTGGTGAAAATTAATTTGTTTTAACTACCAGTTCTGTGGGGGTGGCTTGGTTGGCGTAGCAGGGGAAGGGATACTGCAAAATCTCCATTCCCACCTCACTCCTGAGGGAAGGATATTGCAAAATCTCCATTCCCACTCCACTCTGTGGGCAACCAGAGGTGGTATTTGCTGGTTCTCCGAACTACTCTAAATTTCCGCTACCAGTTCTCCAGAACCTGCTGAATTTCACCCCTGATTTACAGATATGCCATGCAAACAACTATAAATTTGCGAGACCGCCTCTTGCCCCATACATCCCTTAGACTGATACGCTCCCACAGAGAGGGCCTTCTCAGGGTGCCGTCGGCCAGACAATGACGACTGGCGACACCCAGGGGAAGAGCCTTCTCTGTGGCGGGCCCAGCCCTTTGGAACGACCTACCCCCCGAATTACGCACCATCACCGACCTCCGCCTCTTCCGCCAATGTCTAAAGACATACCTATTCCAACAAGCCGGCCTAGCCTAACCTCCCATGGGGACTTTTAGATAGTTTTAAATTGGGTATTTTATAATTGGGTTTTTAGCATAGGATAAGATGGTTTAATTTATATTTTAAATTGTGTATTTATTTTTGTACTCTGTATGTTTTTAAATTTCCTGTGCGCCGCCCTGGGTCCTTTGCGGAGAAGGGCGGGATATAAATGTAAATAAACTAAACTAAACTAAACTAAATCAATAGTGTGGTTAATTTAGCTTCCGCTTCCGCCCTCCAATGCTGGTGTTCTGGGAAGGAGGAAGAGTGAGAATTAAAACAGTTGCTGAGACGGAAGCCTTTATTAAAAAACATTCCTCTGTCCTGGGTGAAGATCCAGGGGGGGCGGAGGGGGCCACGGCCTCGCCCACGGGGGACCAAGCAGGAGAAAAAGAAGATACAATTGCCAAAAGACTTAGATCAAAAAAATGATTTTGCTTGCTTTTCTTTTTTCTTATTAACTTTTCTTTCTATTCTTTTTTATACCAGGATGTTTGTACATGTCTGCCATCTCAGAATTGGAAATGTAATATGTAATACGTATACACTGGTCTTTATCTTGTAGTATTTTCTTTTGATAAATTTGTTTACTATTGTTTTATTATGTAGCCCGGGATGGGCCAAGGACTCTGACGCAAAGGTTCTCAAAATGTTTCTGTAACCCTTACCCCACTCTTCAGAAAATTGTTAAAACTCAATAAAACTTTTTCAAAATCAATAGTGTGGTTAATTTGATTGTTTATGGTGATAGACTGAATTAATGGATAAAAAAGTGATAAGAGTTTCTGAATGTAGGAAAGACCATTTTTAGTAGTATCAAGCAGTATCAAGCAATTTTTTTAGTAGTATCAAAACTAAATCTTAGGGGGAAATTGGATATGTAAAGGAGGGAAAAAAACTAGAACAAATGTGTAATTACTAATTGCAGGAACAGAAAGTACAAGTCCCATGTAAAAAATTATTAAACATAGATTAATCTCTCAAAAGAATCAATCAAAGCAGAAATAATGAAAGAGGATGGGAAAACTGCTTGAGGAATGAAAAGAATTATATTACAGAGCATCACAGAAGGATATTGAGATATGCTAATTAGCAGGATGCTTGGTGAAATGATAAAGCGAAAATGTAGATAAGTGAATGCTTGCTCCCAAACACGGAAATTGAGAGAAAGGTACTTTATAATGTGTGTGTGTGCACGCACGCACGCGTGCATGCATGTCTGTGTGTGAGTGTGTTTGTGTAAAGAGGATAGGAATTGATGGATTGATTATGTGCCATGAAGTCAATTCAGTGACCACATAAATTTCCTTCATGTCAAGGGCAAAGAATCATTAATCATTAAAATTAAAACAGGATGGGAACTATGGGGGATGTTGATAGAAATAAATTAATAATTACAGTAGCAAAAACAGCAACAATTTGCATTATTATTTTGTATGCATTTCAAAAAATTATTATGATAAACTTTTATTCATTAAACATGAAACTAAGTCAACTGAACATTTAAAAATGTATCTCAAATATCATTGACTGGCTCTGATAGTTGATACAGGTCGCTGCCTGCATTCCAGGTATCATACAAGTATCTTCTTAAAATGTATGTTGTTCCAAGTAGTGCAGGGTTTTGCAGCTCTGCTGGCACTACAGTAGGAAGCTGCAACTTCTTGATGTAATTTGCAAAATTCTTAGACATGGTACCAAATACTCCAATGACAATGGGTATCACTGTTACATTATTATATATTTTATTCATTATACATGAAACTCAGTTAACTGAACGTTCAAAAACACATCACAAATACCATTGACTGGTGCTAATGGTTGATACGAGTTGCTGCCAGTATCCTAGGTATCAACCAAGTACCTTCTTAAGATGTACGATGCTCCAAGTAGCAATGGTTTTTGCAGTTCCGCTGGTGTTATTGCAGGAATTTTTTGATGTGTTTTATAAAATTCTTGGACATGGTACCACGATGACAATAGGTATCACTGTTTTTCTTCTTCTTCTTCTTCTTCTTCTTCTTCTTCTTCTTCTTCTTCTTCTTCTTCTTCTTCTTCTTCTTCTTCTTCTTCTTCTTCTTCTTCTTCTTCTTCTTCTTCTTCTTCTTCTTCTTCTTCTTCTTCTTCTGTGGTTAAACTTTGGTGAGATTCACAGCCTTTGGGGCTGGTTGGTAGCTCAACAGCTCGAGTCCTAACCAAGGACCTAGGAACTGTTAAGGTAATGTCAGAGGATATTATTATTATTATTATCATCATCATCATCATCAATAATAATAATAATAATAATAATAATAATAATAATAATAATAATAATAATAATAATAATAATTATTATTATTATTATTATTATTATTATTATTCACAAATTCGATGATCATTTGAAGGCAGCTTTACTTGGAACAGCTTCCGTCCTGCAATGATATCTGTAATACCGGCTAACATCCAGATTTGCCTATCCCAGGTCCTTGGTAAAGACTCTGTAGGTAGGCAAAAATGCCAAGCCCAGTCCGAACATCTTGTTGACTGTGTGATGATTAACAACAACAACAACAATTATAATAATACATATTTTGAAGTGCACACAAAGACTTAAACAGTGAAATGGACAGAATTAAAGATAAAAGTGATGAAATGTTTTGGAAGAAATTGAAGTGGGGTTATGCTGGAAGTATTTTAGTAAGTATAGAAATGATAATAATATGTTAAAGTGTAGAATTGAAATAAATACTAAAGATGTTAATGTCCTCACAAAATTGTTGAAAATAAAATTACAAAACCTGTGAGAATGTTGAAGAAAAACCAAGGAAGACTGCAGGTAAAAATGATATAATAGGAGAAATGTTGGCATATGTTGGTTAGTTTATTGTGTGGCTGTACAAAACGTTTAGATTTGACTGAAAGAATGTCATTATTGTATTCTATTTACAAAAATGAATGAAAAAAATACAGGGAGACTAGTTTATTAATTTTATTATGCCTCGAGTCCCTTCGGGGAGAGAGAGCGGGTTATAAATTAAAATTTATTATTTATTATTTATTATTATTATTATTATTATTATTATTATTATTATTATTATCCTGTGTGGATTGGAAGTGCACTATAGGTTTATGTTGTGCAGCTATATATAGAGCAGATTCTTGCTGTTCAACAGGTCACTGAGAGTCCTATGAAAGTGTGAAGAAAGCTTCGTGTTCAGGTGTACAATAAAGTGAAAGGACATATTTTATAGTTTGTTTTTAACGAATATGGAGTTAGGGTTGATTACTGAATGAGCAATGTGTAAGAGTAAATAGAAAACTTAGTCAATATTTCAGTGGTGGGATTCAAAGATTTTTATTACCAGTTCTGTGGGTGTGGCTTGGTGGGTGTAGCTTGGCTTGATGGGCATGGCTTGGTGGGAGTGGCTTTGCTTAGTGAGTGTGGCTTGGTGGGTGTGGCAGGGGAAGGATACTATAAAATCTCCATTCCACTGCCCACTTCAGGGGAAGGTTACTGCAAAATCCCCATTTCCTTCTGATCAGCTGGGACTCCAGATCAGCTAGGAAGAGAATAGATGAGGGCAGGGCCAGTCGGAGGTGGTATTTACCAGTTCTCTGAACTACTCAAAATTTCCACTACTGGTTCTCCAGAACTGGTCAGAATTTGCTGTATACCACCTCTGGAATATTTCTATAATTGAGAAGAAAATAACAAATTGGAAGGGAGCTTGGAGGTTTTCTCATCTAATCCTCTGCTCAAGCAGGAAACTATACAATTTTAGAAAAATTGGTTGTCCAATCTCTTCTTAAAAACCTCCATTGTTGGAATATCCACAACTTCTGGAGGCAACTCATTCCATTGTTATTATTCTAGCTGTCAATAAATTTCTCCTTAGTTCTAGGTTGTTTCTCTCCTTTATTAGTGTCCATCCATTGCTTCTTCAGGTGCTTTTGGAGAATAGATTGACCCTCTAGTCCCTTAGATATTGGATCACTGCTCTCATGCTATCACTCCCTAGTCCTTCTTTTTAAACTAGACATAACCTGAACAATTTTAAGAAGAGCTCTGGCTTATGAATTCTAGTTGAAGTCCACCCATCTTAAATTTGCTCAGGCTAGGAAACTTAGGTCTAGAGCAGGGGTGTCAAACTCACGGCATCACATTGGTGTCACATGACATTTCCCTCCTTCACTAAAACAGGGATGGGCATGGTCAGCGCATAATGCATCTGACCCAAAGGCTGCAGGTATGACACTCCTGGTCTTGAGGATGGGGAAAATCAAGGAAGTTGTGAATGGATGTAATTGATTTAGATCCTCCAAAAGGGAGAGAGATATGAAAAGTTTAAGCTGTGCAAGAATCAGTACGGATGTGATAGAATGAAAGATAGTTCGCAAGTAAATTGAATTGCATGAAAAGCTAGAGTAAATAGTGTTGTTTTAAACTGGATTTAGCTACAGTCCTTTCCTTGTCTTATCTTATTCTATAATTTGTCTGGTTTACTATTTTGTACTCATTTTGTGAACTTTGTCTCATATTACCTACCCTGAAACAGAATACAACCATAGGCATTTAGATATCCATAAATCAACTTCCTTATCAATGTTACTCCAGGATGTTTCAATATACCTGAGTGATCAGGATTTAAAATTACTCCCGTCTGCTGATAATCCTGGAATTGCTTGATCTATTTATCATATTCTTCTCCAGTTATAGACAACCTTACATCCTATTATCAAAACCTCTGCTATTCTCTTTTTGCCAAAGTAATTGCAACTGGATTAGTTAGTAGACCAATGATTTCTTACTAAAGCTTCATGCATTGTTTTCATCCTTCAGTCTGCACATAAAGAAGATTAAAAACGTATTCCGGGAAATTAAAAATACTATTTTGAGTTTTACCTGTTAACATGAATGTAGAAGCTGAAATTCCTGACAAGTGTTTTATTGTTCCTGTAACCACTTAGAAACAAAATTGTACTGCATGAATTTTCTTTCAAGCATCCTCTTCATTTATAATGCAAATTGAAGCTATTCATTTTTCAACTATTTATGTTTTAACAGCTTAACCTGAAGAGTTAATGCTTTCCATTAGAAAATGGAAATCACCCCTGTCCTACTTTTGAGGTCAAGAAGAATTATGTCCAATTTCAGCTGGTTTAGTTTCTGTTAGTTATTGACATGCTTTAGAACTTAATCCTCAAATACTACCACAGTATAATATGTGTCAGGTCTATATCCAATTTTAGACTCACTGAACTTCAGGAGGGTACCAGTTCCCAGCAGGGATTACCAGGTAAAGTAGATCTGCACTGTTTTAACTGTTTAACTTTTGAAGGCAGATTTCTAATCTGGCAAACTTTGCACCTATTTTTAAGTCATGACCTGGAAAAAAAAACCTGACCTGGGGATGGATGGGGTTTCTCTTACTTTCTCATATGTGCAAGATGATTGTATTACTTTCGCCTTGAACTATACAAATGTGAGATCTGATCTTGTGATCTTTAGCCTCTTTTGGAACATGTTTTCTTCTTCACAACCTATAGAAAGAACAGTGCAGTGCAGTTCTGAAAAGGTCAGTGTGAGCTTAAATGGGCTCCACAGGATGGTAGAGAGAGGAAGGCCTGGAGGAACATTGTCCATGGGGTCATGATGGGTTGGACATGACTTCGCAACTAACAACAACAATGCTGAGAGAGTCAGCATGTTGTGATTTAGATGTTGAGCTAAGAGCAGGAAGCCCTTGTAATAGTCCTCCCTTAGGCACAGAGGCCAGCTGGGTAACCTTGAGCTAGACAAATCTGCATCCATCTGTGTGGTGGTTTGGATGGCCAACAAAAATCTCTCTACTCAACATGCTTTCATAGCTTCATTGTCAGAGCCAGGTGAATGCAGAGCAGAAGCAAGCTGTCTCTGCTGCTATGCAGTACAGATTGTATCATATTGTTGTTGTCCAATGCCCATTTCAAGAGGATCTGGGTGACTAATAATTGTGAATATAAAGAAAATATTATCTGGAAACTGCAATTGTTTATTTAAAAAATCAAAATTAAAAAATGAATAAATGGAACATGGATGTCATATGCTTGCAAACCCAACTTTCAGTTCAACATATTCTTCTTCCCTGCAAGACAGAATATCTAGATTTTCTTAACATTTCATAAGCCCAGGAGGGACGGGGCTGACAAATCTCTATTGGGAGGAATTCTGAATTGGGTTGCCATTGAAAACATTTGCTTCTAAGACACAGTCAGTTGGCAATCCTATGGGACAGGACCTAGAAAGAGTTTACTCTGTTGATCTGGGTGGATGGGGAGATGAATAGAGGGGAAAGTAGTCCCTCATCTACCTACATTCTGAGGCACATAGGGCTTTAACGTTGATAACCAGTCTCTTGGATCACACACAAAAACTGAATGGCAAAAATGCAATTCCCAAAGTGGTGAGATCATATGGATATATTGGGACACCGCCCTCACTGCCTGGGCTGACATATTCTGTACTAGCGATGTCTTCAGAATCTTCTTTAAGGACGTTCCCAGTTATAGTTTATTAGAGTAATCTCCATAGGAAATGACTTAGGGCTGTAAGTAATTCTAAGTAATTCAATTCCAGTTGAAATCTGCTGCAAAAGATGTAGCTGTCCAAAAGCCCTCCAAGTCACACTTGCCACCCGCTCTTCAAGCAGACTCTGGGAAACTAGGAGAACCCCAACACTGCAGACCATCCCTGAGTGACAGAGTACAACTTCATTCAGATGGAATTTCCTGGAAATGTTAGGTTCACAAACTCAAAGCAATTTCATCTGGGAGGGTTTCAATTGGAGTCTGTTCCTTCCAGACAGAGGGTCAACCCTTTGAATGCATCACTTGTTGAACCTAGGGTAGAGGTCAGCAACTCACAGTTCTGGAGCCGCATGTGGCTCTTTCATTCCTCGCTGTTGTCTATTGGCACCACAATTTTGAGAGGAGGGGGGGAGAAGAAGCATGGCACACCAGGAGGAGACTCTATGGCAAGGGGCAGGTTTTCAAATCAGCTCCACAATTGATAGGGCTTTCAGTTAGGACAAGTAGAGGAAAAAGGATGCCGCGCTAGGAGGAGACTAAATGGTGGGAGAACCGGACTTCTAATCAGCTTCAAAATTGAATGGGGGACTTCTGGTTAGGACCTTTGTGGCTCTTTGAGTGTTTAAGGTTGCCGACCCCTGACCTAGAAGAAAGATATAGTACATAACTGAATATTATCAGCATATTGATGGTACAGAACCCTATGCTAATAGAGGGCATCATCCTCACCACAAACAACACAACCACCAGTTGCCACTACAACCACCACCATAACCACAGTGAATTTCATGAAATTATTTTTTTTTAAAAAGGATGGAGAGATGAGAGATCATGAAGGCATTCCAAAGATTTGAGGCCTTTGAGCAGATTCTTTTCTTTTACCACCATGAATGCAGAACCATCCTTTTAGGTCAGAAAGTAGAATAATCTGTCAGGGTTCCAACAGATGCCCTAATTAACTCATGAGGATCAAGCCAAGGTTCAAAAGAAATCCAGTTATTTATTAGGAGCAACATGTTAGCAACTCCCCGAGTGAAGTCAACTCTGCCGCACATGATTTACGGTTCAACTATGACCCTGTTTTCCCCCTCCTCCCAGAGTGTGTCATAAATCACATTGTCCAAAGAGGCACTTTTGTGGGCTGTAAAAAAACCATGCCTCTCAGGCCAGCTCCGGTAATCTGAGATCCAACCTTGAGAAAGGTATGCGTGGAATGTGCTTCTGAACGTGGCTGCTGAGCTGCTCCCCCCCTCCTGCCCATGGCAACTCGAGAGCAGACCATGAATGCTTTGTGAGTTGACATAATCACTACAAAACAATGCAGTCCAACCTCTTGGATATAGTCTAAAAGGATGATATAGTTCATGGTATCTAAAACTACTGAGAAATCAAGGAAGAAACCAGAAGGATTCCACTGTCCTGATCCTGGTCTCACCACAGATCTTCAACAAGTATATTTCCCATTCTGAGTTTTGGGCTGAAACTGACTGCCAATGCTAAACAATCTGTTTCTCCTAAGTCAGTGATGGCGAACCTTTTTCTTATGCCGTACCAAAATTGTGTGTGCGCATGCTATTGCACACACATGCATGCCCACACCAATTCAATCCTCCCCTCGCTGCACATGTGTGTGCGACCTCCCCCCACACTTGTGCACACAACCCCTCCCCAGGCTCCAGAGACTTTCCTGAAGCCTGGCAAGGGCAAAAATGGCTTCCCCGGCACCCCGGAGTCCCTCCGGAAGCTGGAAATTGATCATTCCCAAACTTCCAGTTGGCTCGTTGGGACCATTTTTTGCCCTCCCCAGACTTCAGGAAAGCTTCGGGAGGCTGGGGAGGGCAAAAAACGTCCCCAACGAGCCAACCGGAAGTTCAAGAATGAACTTCCGGTTCGCCTGTTAGGCTTGCTTTTCACCCTCC